>QNTS01000945.1:385152-439179 GCA_003317085.1 Hucho hucho
TGACCAAATACTTATTTTCCACCATAATTTGCAAATAAATAAATAAAAAATCCTACAATGTGATTTTCTGGATTTCTTTTTCTCATTTCGTCTGTCATAGTTGAAGTGTACCTATGATGAAAATTACAGTCCTCTCTCATCTTTTTAAGTTGGAGAACTTGCACAATTGGTGGCTGACTAAATACTTTTTTGCCCCACTGTATTCAGTTCATGTTCATATTGATACAGTGATTGAAATTATGACCCCCATTCTCAGTAGCCTATTCCAGCATTATCCTATATCTATTGGGCCACACAAGCACTTTCTTACCTCGGAATCGCCTCGCTATGTTGAATAAATCAATTTGAACTAAGCAAGCTGCTAAATTGTTCTGTTTACATTTTGCCTAGGCTACTGTAAACTGTCTGAAAGTAGATGTAGGCCTATCATGGGCCTACATCTAGATAACAAAATCATGAGAGAGTTAAACTACAATCATAAACCCAGATTTTATTCAGTAGCCTAGGCCTAGCTATTTGCATCATCCATTTTTTAAACCCAACGGTTTGTACTCTTAACAGCTGTCACAGAATAAGGCACAATTGCCAGAAAACACCATTTGTTGTTTAAGTTTGTCGAAGTGTTTCTTGCCTAGAGATTAAGATCCTCTGTCCAACTTTCATTAACTCAAACTCGCCTGTCGGATTTATCCATAGTTATGCACATGCAGAAAAGGGATTTATTTACAATCGATAGCAGTCAAACAAGTTAAATCGACATCCATTGATGGAAAATGATCTGGTGAGTTTAATCAGGGCAAATTACCTTTTCTCTTGAGACATGCAAATTCATTTATTACGTCACGTTAGCTCGCAATAATCATTATTTTGATTGAAAACCTAATTTTGCTTCTTACATCGCACAAGTTACATTGACATTTCTTCTTAATTCGCTCGATAATGTTATGAAAAAAGGGTTATAGAGAGCACTGAAAAGCTAGAATCTGTGAGGGGTGGTCTCCATAGCTACTGCTCATTGTCTTGAAAAGTATGGACATATTTCTATGAATAACCACCAGTGCCACATATAGGGCTCTATATTCGGCTGCCGTTAAGGTGGCGCTAGTGTCAAACGCACGTTAGTTAGTCATGTAAAAACTGGCGCAGTGGCATTTTCCACCCCTAACACCAGATTCAGCAATTTACCTGTTTAACATCAGCACGCTTGCGCTCAGATAGGAGGGGTGGAAATATTTGAGGCGTGTCCTTAAAAGCATGATTCAAAGTGTTAATTTCAGGAATACTGCCCATATGCGCATGGAACAAGATGTGCTTTTGGTGCCTGTATACTTCGTATTTAGAAACATAAAACAGTCATGTTTTTCCCCATTTTATTTTATTTGATTAAAAACCAAGCAACCCCTCTCAATGAAGGCTGTTTTCTTTTTGTCCTGCCCAATGTAATCTATGTAGGCTTGTCAAGACCTTTGATAAAGTGTTTGGCTCGTGAGAACGCTTGGAAATACATCTTAAACAGAAAATCAACCAGACGAACCATCAATCAGGCAAAGCGTCAACACAGGACTAAGATTGAATTCTACTACACTGGCTCTGACGCTCATCGGATATGGCAGGGCTTGCAAACTTGCGCTAGCGCCCCACTCCCGACACTACCCGGTGAAATGCAAGGCGCCAAATTCAAAATCCAAAAGTTGAATTATTAAACATTCATCAATATACAAGTGTTGCATAGTCATCAAAAGCTCTGCTTCTTGGCAATATCACAACATTGTCAGATTTCAAAAAGGCTTTACGGCGAAAGCACTACATTTGATTGTTTGAGAGTAGCACCTCCAATATTTTTGACATTAGCATAAATTCATAAACCATCGCGGTTCACACAAAACACATTTCACAGCGAAAACAAATCAATTACCTTTTGAAGAACTGCTGAGGGCTTCCCAAGTGTCCAACGAAGACAATCCATGGTTCTTTTGTTAGAAAAAGTCACGTATTATATCCATAAATCTCTGTTTGGTTGGTGTGTTATGATCAGAAAATACAGCGTCCACTCGCCCATTGAACCGTGAAGAGAACTCGTTCAACCTATACCTATAAACTTGTCCAAGAACAATTAAACATCATTGATAATGTATCCTTAGGAACACTTTTATGTATATTTAGTATAATATTTCAACCGGATTATAAACTGGGCGATAGGAAAGGAAAAAACCACAGCGCGCGCAAGCCGGTGAACGCGCATTCTCTTCTGTTTACTTCTGGTGACCACTTCCTAATTCTTCTTCTATTACCATCCAGATCAACTAAACAGAATCAAAACACTGTCTAGAGACTGTTGACATCCAGTGGAAGCAATAGGTACTGAAATCTTACTCCCTTATATGGTCATTTTCAACAGGGAGGGGTTCAAAATGAGGCAATGTGTCAAATACACTTTTTCCAGGACAGAAATTCCTCGGGTTTTCGCCTGCTATATCCGTTATACTCACAGACAATATTTTAACACTCTTATAAACTTCAGAGTGTTTCCTATCCAATAGTACTAATTATGTGCATATCCTATTTTCTGGGCCTGAGTGGGAGGCATTTTACTTTGGGCACGCCAGACTCACCAAAACCGTCACCTCGGGAGCTGCTCCCTAAGAAGTTAATCACCAAAACTTTATTAAAAGATCAAGTTTGAAAGGAGCAAAACAGTGAGCTGACAATCCCTTTTTATCTATGTGTTATAGGCAGGCCTACATTATTTTAGCCATGCTTTGGACGTGTAAAACCCCTCCATGATGGAGGCTACATGTGTCCATGCCCATCATGAAACAAGAGATGAGAACCTCTGTGAATACCAGCAAACCTTTTATTTAGAAGTTATTTTCCTGTAATAATTGTTTGTTTTCCGTTTCATGTTTTTAAAACCCAAGCCCTCCATAGGCTTACCCTAGGTCTACAATAACAAAGGCTGGTTCAATAGCAATGCACTGTCCTTTTTTTATCTTGGTGAAAAAAAAAATGTTTTATTAAAACCAAACTTTCCTGGTGTTATGGTGAGAACGTCCGTGGCGTGCATTGCAAATGCAACTTCTGGAGAAGTATGAATGCGATTTGTAAGATGGTTCCAATATGTATATAAAACATTATATTTGGGAGCAGTATAAGGGTGAGTGGACATTCTCCCTTTCTCTATATATTGGATCTTTGTCCAGCAACTGAAAAGTTTAGATGTGCATAAAATCCTCCATAGTCTGTGTTGTTTTAATATTATTTGTCCACCGCAATTATGGTGCCTCTAAGTGTATATAGCCTATTTAAAACAAGTTGTTTTGTTTAGAATTTGATTCGAATTATTCACTCTTTAGTTAATTTAATCTGGTTTATTGACAACATTTGGCATGTCCATGCTCAGCCATAATGCAATGTACAGTAGGCCTAGCCCCTATATCAGTGTGAATGCTATTCTAATGATTACTCAGGAAGAAAAAGGTGTAGATACACGCACAGAGTGCGGCAGGTGTTTATTTTGCCTTCACAGAAGGCAGGAATTGTGGTCATACCTAAACCTAAACTGGGATATGCTTAACACCCCGGCCATCCTACAATCTAAGATAGATGCCCTCAATCTCACACAAACTATCAAGGAACCCACCAGGTACAACCCTAAATCCGTAAACATGGGCACCCTCATAGATACTATCCTGACCAACTTGCCCTCAAAATACACCTCTGCTGTTTTCAATCAGGATCTCAGCGATCACTGACTCCAAAAAGTTCTGGGACACTGTAAAGTCCATGGAGAATAAGAGCACCTCCTCCCAGCTGCCCACTGCACTGAGGCTAGGCAACACTGTCACCACCGATAAATCCACAATAATCGAGAATTTCAATAAGCATTTCTCTACGGCTGGCCATGCTTTCCTCCTGGCTACCCCAACCCCGACCAACAGCTCCGCACCCCCCGCAGCTACTTGCCCAAGCCTCCCCAGCTTCTCCTTCACCCAAATTCAGATAGCAGATGTTCAGAAAGAGCTGCAGAACCTGTACCCGTACAAATCAGCTGGGCTAGACAATCTGGACCCTCTCTTTTTAAAATTAACTAACCTTCAAACAAGCTTCAATGCCATACAACACTCCTTCCGTGGCCTCCAACTGCTCTTAAATGCTAGTAAAACCAAATGCATGCTTTTCAACCATTCGCTGCCCACACCCGCCCGCCCGACTAACATCACTACTCTGGACGGTTCTGACTTAGAATATGTGGACAACAGCAAATACCTAGGTGTCTGGCTAGACTGTAAACTCTCCTGCCAGACTCACATTAAGCATCTCTAATCCAAAATGAAATCTAGAATCGACTACCTATTTCGCAACAAAGCCTCCTCCACTCATGCCGCCAAACATACCCTCGTAAAACTGACTACCCTACCGATCCTCGACTTCGGCGATGTCATTTACAAAATAGCTTCCAACACTCTACTCGGCAAACTGGATGCAGTCTATCACAGTGCCATCCATTTTGTCACCCACCACTGCGACCTGTATGCTCTAGTCGGCTGGCCCTCGCTACATATTCGTCACCAGACCCACTGGCTCCAGGTCATCTATGCTAGGTAAAGCGCCGCCTTATCTCAGCTCACCACCCGTACCAAGCGCTCCAGCAGGTAGCACTCACTGGTCACCCCCAAAGCAAACACCTACATTGGCCGCCTTTCCTTCCAGTTCTCTGCTGCCAATGACTGGAACGAATTGCAAAAAATGGCTGAAGCTGGATACTTATATTTCCCTTACTAACTTTAAACATCATCTATCTGAGCAGCTAACCGATCACTGCAGCTGTACATAGTCCATCTGTAAATAGCCCACCCAATCTACCTACCTCATCCCCATATTGTTTTTATTTACTTTTCTGCTCTTTTGCACACCAGTATTTCTACTTGCACATCATCATCTGCTCTTCTATCACTCGTGCTAATCTGCTAAATTGTAATTACTTCGCTACTATGGCCTATTTATTGCCTTACCTCCTCACGCCATTTGCACAAACTATATAGACTTTCTTTTTTTCTATTGTCTTATTGACTGTACGCTTGTTTATTCCATGTGTAACTCTGTGTTGTTTGTGTCGCACTGCTTTGCTTTATCTTGGCCAGGTCACAGTTGTAAATGAGAACTTGTTCTCAACTAGCTGACCTGGTTAAATAAAGGTGAAATAAAAAATACACAGGTAGGCAAACAGGCAGGTGAATCAAAACTGGGACTGAAGGCTATAACTGGTTCTCACAAACGAGCTAGGAAAAGGCTTACTAGAGTCAAAACGAACAATACCTCACAAAGGCACAAACAGAATGAACTGAACTAAAAAAGTAGCTGATGAGACCAGGTGAGTAACTAACACAGGTGAAATCAATGAACAAAAATGAAAGACAGCGCTACGTTCAAGAACACAAAGAAACAGGGCTACGTTCAAGAACACCACGAAACAGAACACAAGGTTGACTAAGAAAATAAATACAGAACCTTACAGCTATGTAGGTATTTCAACATTGAAGCCATGCAATTATTTGTAACAATGTGGACTGCAAACAGGTTCAAGTTAACATATTCTGTAAGCTGTTTAACAGACTAACATTGGAATTTGAGTTTATTCCATGGCAATACATAAAAGACAGTAAATTCACAACTTGAAGCAACCACATATTTAGCCATGGAGCACGTTCGGATAGGCCAACGAGGGGCCAAGCCATTGACACACTCACAACTTGTTTATTCATCAAAACCCAGCCCTTTCACGCCAATGCCACCAACTGCGCCAATAATTGTACTTGTAAAAATAGCTCAAATATTTCGGACACCCCGCCGAATCTATAGCACTACTGCCCAGTGCATAGATTGACCATTGCGTTAGATTTGTTAAAATATAGTCCCTAGTCTTTGATGCTGAACAGATACAGATTGTGTCAAAAGTGAGAGGATTAAATAAAAACCGCCACTACGGTCAACAAATGGCGAGTTCGTTCAAATTCACCAACGCTGTAAGAGCAACCCTGCAGTGCCAAGTTGTGTGTCAGTCACAGTAATGACTGAATCAGATAATCAAGTTGAGTGGGTTTCTCAGCGCAAGCTAATAAATCTGTTATTTTCATCTTCATCTTCTATCTTTGTATCAAAGTATCTGCTGTTTCTCTGCTCCGATTCCCCCACTGAAATGTCTGTACTACTGGTCTTCACACACTCATATCTGAGGCTCCCTGGACTACCAGTTAATGAGGAATGTTTGATCCATTATTAATGGTTGCTCCCCTGGTTGCCCTGGCTCGCTTGTAAACTACAGGATCTCTACAGCAGTGAGGGTCATAGGTCAGTCTGGGGGCTTGAGGGTAAATGGTACATTTCAGGTCATGACAGAGCTGTTGGGTATGGGTTAGGTTTTACAGTGACCCCTCATTGTAGTACAGCGCAGGTTAACATTTTATAATATGACAGTATAGATATACCGAGTAGTCGGAGATAACCAGGGCCAAGTCCTGATAATAACCCTTTTGCCTATATAGTGCATTACTATTGGCCAGATCCTTCAGGGAATATTCAATATAGGGAATGTAGTGCACTAAATAGGGAATATGGTCCCATTTCAGACTTGCCAGAATTCTTCCATCACATGAAGATCACTCATGTTATAGGGCTCTGTTCAAAAGCAGTACACTATATAGGGAATAGTGTGTCATTTCGGACACAGCCACAGTATGAAAGAACCCCAGCTGCTATTGTCAAAAGAGAGTGTGCTTTGTGTGGTCACAAACCACTTTTGCCAGTGTCTCACAGACAATGATGAGATAGGATTGAACAAATGGGGTAGGTTGGTCTGTGTCCTGCTGCTGGCAATGCATTTGTTTTACCAGTGTGGTTTGTTCTCTCAATCCCACTGTTACCTGGAATGCTCTTGAGCTGATGAATACACGCATGCACGCACGCATGCACGCACGCATGCACGCACACACACGCATACTGTATGTTAATACACATGCATAAATTCACAAACATACATACACACACATGCGGACATCCACACATACACAGGTGCTGGTTTCATCACAGAGACAGTGTATGAAAAGACATCAATTCAACATTTATTTTTATACTGCCTTGTCCTCAAACTCAATACCTACACACAACATTAGCTCCAGGTCTATTTGCCCAGTTCCTTTGTGGTTTGCCCTGTCTCATATGATGACTTTTGGAGGGCCAGAGTCTTGGACAAGCCCCCGTGCTTCTGAGAATGGAAGTAATTAATATGGTAGTCAGCAAATGAGGCACCCTGGCGATTTCCTGTCTCACCTGTTTGGCTTAGCGCAGAGCCTCTGGCTCTCTGAATGAACTGAGACAACCCCAATTCTGGTTGTTTATGAATGCACCCCACCCCTCCATGCACTGTGACAATGAACAAGGCTTTGCCGGGTTGTAGAGAGTTTTTGTTGCCGAACATTTGCTGATGCAAAGGGAGCTTTGACATCACTTCCAACAGCATGTGCAGAGAGGAGCGAAGCTTCTTGTCGGCCTGACCAATGAGGGGGTCCTTGCGGTCCGTCCTGGTGGCTCAGTCATACATCATGTTGGCATGGTGATTTGTCTCCTGGAGACCGCAGGTGAACAGAGGGGATAAAAAGGAGGTGAATCTGTCCTTGTAAAAAGTTGGCGCTGGGATGGTCAAATCAAATGAAATTGTCACATGCTTTGTAAACAACAAGTGTAGACTAACAGTGCTTACTTACGGGCCCTTCCCAACAATGCAGAGAGAAAAATAATAGAAAAAAACAACACGCGGAATAAATATACAATGAGTAATTATTCCTGTAAGTAAGCGTAGATGTTACAAAAGCAAGAGAGGGGGAGTCATGGTGAGATTAAAGCGAAGCGAAAACCGGCCACCTCTTCCCTCCAGTAACTTGATAAGAAGATATATGACATCTGATCACGGATTTGCTACCAACGGAACTCTCTGCAATACTGCTTTTCTGAAACATGGCTTTCGGACAAGATGCCCCCATGGCTATCCAAGTCGATGGATTTTCTATTCACCGAGTGGACAAGACACTGGAGTCAGGGAAATTGCGAGGTGGAGGGGAGTACATCTTCATCAACAACAAATGAAAGTCTCAATCCATTGTTCACCCGTCTTGGAATACCTGATGTTCAAATGCCGACCCTTCTACCTCCTGAGGGAGTTTTCAGCTGTTCAACGGCTCAGACATGAGACATATGTGGCAGGGTCTACAGGAAATCACAGACTACAAAAATAAAAACAGCCACGTCACAGACACCGACGTCACGCTTCCAAACAAACTAAAAACCTTCTTTGCCCGCTTTGAGGATAATACAGTGCCACCGTCGCGGCTCGCTAACAAGGACTGTGCCCACCCCCCCCGTACTTGAATAAAACATTTAAACATGTTAACCCTCGCAAGGCTGCTGGCCCAGACGGCATCCCTAGCCACGTCCTCAGAGCATGTGCAGACCAGCTGGCTGGTGTGTTCACAGACATATTCAATCGCTCCCTATCCCAGTCTGCTGTCTCCACATGCTTCAAGATGGCTACCATTGTTCCTGTACCCAAGAAGGCAAAGATAAATGAACTAAATGACTACCGCCTTTCTGTCATCATGAAGTGCTTTGAGAGGCTAGTCAAGGATCATATCACCTCCACCTTACCGGCCACCCTAGACCCACTTCAGTTTGCATACTGCCCCAACAGGTCCACAGATGACGCAATCGCCATCACACTGCACACTGCCCTATCCTATCTGGACAAAAAGAATACCTATGTAAGAATGCTGTTCATTGACTACAGCTCAGCATTCAACACCATAGTACCCTCCAAGCTCATCATCAAGCTGGAGAACCTGGGTCTCAACCCCGCCCTGTGCAATTGGGTCCTGGACTTTCTGACGGGTCGCCCCATGGTGGTGAAGGTAGGAAACATCTCCACTTCGCATACCCTCAACACTGGGGCCCCACAAGGGTGCGTGCTCAGCCCTCACCTGTAATCCCTGTTCACCCACGACTACGTGACCATGCATGCCTCCAACTCAATCATCAAGTTTAAAGACACAACAGCAGTGGGCTTGATCACCAACAACGACGAGAGGGAGGAGGTCAGGGCACTCGGAGTGTGGTGTCAGGAAAATAACCTCTCACTCAATGTCAACAAAACAAAGGAGATGATCAAGGACTTCAGGAAACAGCAGAGGGAGCACCCTCCTATCCACATCGAAGGGACAGCAGTGGAGAAGGTGGAAAGTTTTAAGTTCCTTGGCAGACAAACTGAAATTGTCCACCGACACAGACAGTGTGGTGAAGAAGGCGCAACAGGGCCTCTTCAACATCAGAAGGCTGAATAAATTTGGCTTGTCACCCAAAACCCTGACAAACTTTTATAGATGCAAAATTGAGAGCATCCTGTCGGGCTGTATCACAGCCTGGTACGGCAACTGCACCGCCCTCAACTGCAATGCTCTCCAGAGGGTGGTGCGGTCTGCACAACTACCTGCCCTCCATGACACCTACAGCACCCAATGTCACAGGAAGGCCAAAAGATCATCAAGGACAACAACCATCCAAGCCACTGCACCCCTATCATCCAGAACGCGAAGTCAATACAGGTGCATCAAAGCTGGGACCGAGAGATTGAAAAACAGCTTCAATCTCAAGGCCATCAGACTGCAAACAGCAATCACTAACTCAGAGAGGCTGCTGCCTACATTGAGAACCAATCACTAGACACTTTAATAAATGGATCACTAGTCACTTTAAACAATGCCACTTTAATAATTGTACATATCTTACATTAGTCATATCACATGTATACAGTCGTGGCCAAAAGTTTTGACAATGACATAAATATTAATTTTCACAAAGTTTGCTGCTTCAGTGTCTTTAGATATTTTTGTCAGATGTTACTATGGAATACTGAAGTATAATTACAAGCATTGCATAAGTGTCAAAGGCTTTTATTGACAATTACATGAAGATGATGCAAAGAGTCAATATTTGCAGTGTTGACACTTCTTTTTCAAGACCTCTGCAATCCGCCCTGGCATGCTGTCAACTAACTTCTTAGTTCTTTTTCAAGTCCAATTAACTTCTGGGCCACATCCTGACTGATGGCGAACCATTATTGCATAATCAATGCTTGGAGTTTGTCAGAATTTGTGGGTTTTTGTTTGTCCACCCGCCTCTTGAGGATTGGCCACAAGTTCTCAATGGGATTAAGGTCTGGGGAGTTTCCTGGCCATGGACATAAAATATTGATGTTTTGTTCCCGAGCCACTTAGTTATCACTTTTGCCGATTGGCAAGGTGCTCCATCATGCTGGAATAGGCATTTTTCGTCACCAAACTGTTCCTGGATGGTTGGGAGAAGTTGCACTCGGAGGATGTGTTGGTACCATTCTTTATTCATGGCTGTGTTCTTATGCAAAATTGTGAGTGAGCCCACTCCCTTGGCTGAGAAGCAACCACACACATGAATGGTCTCAGGATGCTTTACTGTATGCATGACACAGGACTGATGGTTGCGCTTACCTTGTCTTCTGCAGACAAGCTTTTTTCCAGATGCCCCAAACAATCGGAAAGGGGATTCATCAGAGAAAATGACTTTACCCCAGTCCTCAGCAGTCCAATCCCTGTACCTTTTTCAGAATATCAGTCTGTCCCTGATGTTTTTTCTGGAGATAATGTGGCTTCTTTGCTGCCCTTCTTGACACCAGGCCATCCTCCAAAAGTCTTTGCCTCACTGTGCGTGCAGATGCACTCACACCTGCCTGTTGCCATTCCTGAGCAAGCTCTGTACTGGTAGTGCCCCGATCCCACAGCTGAATCAACTTTAGGAGACAGTCCTGGCGCTTTCTGGACTTTCTTGGGTGCCCTGAAGCCTTCTTCACAACAATTGAACCGCTCTCCTTGAAGTTCTTGATGATCCGATAAATGGTTGATTTAGGTGCAATCTTACTGGCAGCAATATCCTTGCCTGTGAAGCCCTTTTTGAGCAAAGCAATGATGACGGCACGTGTTTCCTTGCAGGTAACTGTAGTTGACAGAGGAAGAACAATGATTCCAAGCACCACCCTCCTTCTGAAGCTTCCAGTCTGTTATTTGAACTCAATCAGCATGACAGAGTGATCTCCAGCCTTGTCCTCGTCAACACTCACATCTGTGTTAACGAGAGAATCACTGACATGATGTCAGCTGGTCCTTTTGTGGCAGGGCTGAAATGCAGTGGAAATGTTTTTGGGGGATTCCGTTCATTTGCATTAATTAATTAACTGCAATTAATTGCAATTCATCTCATCACTCTTATTGACATTCTGGAGTATATGCAAATTGCCATCATACAAGCTGAGGCAGCAGACTTTGTGAAAATGTATATTTGTGTCATTCTCAAAGCTTTTGGCCACGACTGTATACTGTATTTTATACCATCTACTGCACCTTGCCTATGCTGCTCAGCCATATACTTATATGTACATATTCTCATTCACCCATTTATATTTGTGTGTATTAGGTAGTTGTTGGGGAATTGTTAGATTACTTGCATTTAACTAGGCAAGTCAGTTAAGAACAAATTCTTATTTACAATGACATCCTAGGAACAGTGGGTTAACTGCCTTATTCAGGGGCAGAACGACAGATTTTTACCTTGTTAGCTCGGGGATTCGATCTAGCAACCTTTTGGTTACTGGCCCAATGCTCTAACCACTAGAATACCTGCCGCCCCTACAATATTACTGCATTGTCGGAACCTGAAGCACAAGCATTTCGCTACACTCGCATCTGCTAACCATGTGTATGTGACCAATAAAATTTTATTTGATTTTGTACACATTCCAACTCAGGAGAAGAAAAATAACAAGCTGAAACTTACAGTTGAATTCGGATGTTTACATACACTTTGGTTGGAGTCATTAAAACTCGTTTTTCAAACACTCCACACATTTCTTGTTAAGAAACTATAGTTTTGGCAAGTCGGTTAGGACATCTACTTTGTGCATGACACAAGTAAGTTTTCCAACAATTGTTTACAGACAGATTATTTCACTTATAATTCACTATATCACAATTCCAGTGGGTCAGAAGTTTACATACACTAAGTTGACTGTGCCTTTAAACAGCTGGGAAAATTCTAGAAAATGATGTCATGGCTTTAGAAGCTTCTGACATCATTTGAGTCAATTGGAGGTGTACCTGTGGATGTATTTCAAGGCCTACCTTCAAACTCACTGCCTCTTTGCTTGACATCATGGGAAAATCCAAGAAATCAGCCAAGACCTCAGAAAAAAAACTGTAGACCTCATAAGTCTGGTTCATCCTTGGGAGCAATTTCCAAAAGCCTGAAGGTACCACGTTCATCTGTACAAACAATAGTGCGCAAGTATAAACACCATGGGATCACGCAGCCGTCATACCGCTCAGGACGGTGACGCGTTCTGTCTCCTAGAGATGGCCTACAAACCTGACTCAGTTACACCAGCTTTGTCAGTGTCACGTCCTGGCCATAGATAGCCCTCTGGGTTATCTATGGGGTTTTAGGCCAGGACGTGACTAGGGTTTTCTATGCGTCTTTATGTTGTGTTTTGTGTTGGTTCCCAATTAGAGGCAGCTGTTAGTCGTTGCCTCTAATTGGGAATCCTATTTAAGTTGGTTCCTTCCCCACCTGCCTTGTGGGTTATTGTTTTCAGTTAGTGCATGTGTGCTACGCTTAGTGTCCGAGCCGGTCATCATTTTGTTGTTTTTGACGTTTCATATTTATAATAAAGAATGTGGAACAACATGTCAGCTGCACCTTGGTCCTCTCCTTCCAGCGATCGTGACAGTCAGGAGGAATGGGCCAGAACTCACCCAACTTATTGTGGGAAGCTTTTGGAATCCTACCCGAAACGTTTAAGCCAAGTTAATCAATTTAAAGGCAATGCTACCAAATACTAATTGAGTGTGTAAAACTTCTGACCCACTGGGAATGTGATGAAAGAAATAAAACTGAAATAAATCATTCTTTTTACTATTATTCTGACATTTCACATTCTTAAAATAAAGTGGTGATCCTAACTAACCTAAGACAAGGATTAAATGTCTAGAATTGTGAAAATTTAAGAGTTTAAATGTATTTGGCTAAGGTGTATGTAAAGTTCCGACTTCAACTGTAACGAACTGTATGATGCTATAAACAAGCAGGAAAACTTGAAACCGGAGGCTGATTTGCTTGTTTCCGGCAAATCTTATTGCACGTCTTTAAGACACATGATGCCTAACTAAAATCAACAAGTCTCCTTTGCCACTAGGGGCAATAAAGTCCTAGACCATTGTTACTCTACCCACAAGCAAGCATACAAAGTTCTCCCTGGGCGGCAGGTAACCTGGTGGGTAGGAGCATTGCCCCCGTACACATAGCGAGGTCCATACTGAAATGGTTTGTCGAGATCAGTGTGGAAGAACTTAACTGGCCTGCACAGAGCACTGACCTCAACCCCATCAACACCTGTGGGATGAATTGGAATGCTGACCTAATCGCCCAACATCAGTGCCCGACCTCACAAATGTTCTTGTGGCTGAATGGAAGCAAGTCCCGGCAATGTTCGAACATCTAGTCGAAAGCCTTCCCAGAAGAGTGGAGACTGTTATAGCAGCAAAGGTGGGACCAACTCCATATTAATACCCATGATTTTGGAACGAGATGTTTGACGAGCAGGTGCCCACTCACTTTTGGTCATGTAGTGTATCTGGCAGCTCTCACAAAATGAATACATGCTAAACCAGTTATAATTTTCAAAGATAAAGATACAAAAGCGGTAATTAGAAACAACAATGTGATTAATGACCAAAGGTTTCTATGAAAATGTACACTACTGTTCAAAAGTTCAGGGTCACTTAGAAATGTTCTTGTTTTTTAAAGAAAATTTAAAAAATTGTCCATTAAAATAACATAAAATTGATCAGAAATACAGTGTAGATATTGTGTAAACGATGTTAATGTTGTAAATGACTATTGTAGCTGGAAAGGGCTGATTTCTTATGGAATATCTACATAGGCGTACAGAGGCCCATTATCAGCAACCATCACTCCTGTGTTCCAAAGGCATGTTGTGTTAGATAATCCATGTTTATCATTTTAACTTCTTAGGGAGCGGCTCCCGAGGTGACGGTTTAGGAGAGTCTGGCGTGCCCAAAGTAAAATGCCTCCCACTCAGGCCCAGAAAATAGGATATGCACATAATTAGTACTATTGGATAGGAAACACTCTGACGTTTCCAAGAGTGTTAAAATATTGTCTGTGGGTATAACAGAACGGATATAGCAGGCGAAAACCCGAGGAATTTCTGCCCTGGAAAAAGTGTTTTTGACACATTGCCTCATTTTGAACCCCTCCCTATTGAAAATAGCTATATATAGGAGTAAGATTGGAGTACCTATTGCTTCCACTGAATGTCAACAGTCTCTAGACAGTGTTTGATGATAGAATGCTCTGGATGGTAATAGAAGAAGAATTTTGAACTGGTCACCAGATGTAAACAGAAGAGGATGCGCTTTCAAGGGCTCGCGCGCGCTGTGGTTTTTTCCTTTCCTATTGTCCAGTTTATAATCTGGGTGAAATATTATAGTAAATCAACATAAAAGTGTTCCTAAGGATACATTATCAATGATGTTTGATTGTTCTTGGACAAGTGTATAGGTATAGGTTGAACAAGTTCTCTTCACGGTTCAATGGGCGAGTGGACGCTGTATTTTATGAACATAATGCGCCAACCAAACAGAGATTTATGGATATAATAAATGACTTTTTCTAACAAAAGAACCATTGGATGTCTTCGTTGGACACTTGGGAAGCCCTCAGCAGACGTTCTTCAACAGGTAAGGGATTTGTTTTCGCTGTGAAATGTGTTTTGTGTGAACAGTTTTGTGTGGTTTATGAATTTATGCTAATGGGAAAATATTGGAGGTGCTACCCTCAAACAATCAAATGTAGTGCTTTCGCTGTAAAGCCTTTTTGAAATCTGACAACGCTGTGATATTGCCAAGAAGCAGAGCTTTTGATGACTATGCAACACTTGTATATTGATGAATGTTTAATAATTCAACTTTTGGATTTTGAATTTGGCGCCTTGCATTTCACCGGGTAGTGTCGCTAGCGCCCCACCACTCCATAAGTAGTTTTAAAAGGCTAATTGATCATTAGAAAACTCTTTTGCAATTATGTTAGCACAGCTAAAAACTGTTGTGCTAATTAAAGAAGCAACAAAACTGGCCTTCTTTAGACTAGTTGAGTATCTGGAGCATCAGCATTTGTGGGTTCGATTACAGGCTCAAAATGGCCAGAAACAAGACTTCTGAAACTCGTCAGTCTATTCTTGTTCTGAGAAATGAAGGCTATTCCATGCGAGAAAATGCCAAGAAACTGATGATCTCTAACAGCGCTGTGTACTATTCCCTTCACAGAACAGAGCAAACTGGCTCTAACCAGAATAGAAAGAGGAGTGGGAGCACAACTGAGCAAGAGGACAAGTACATTAGTGTCTAGTTTGAGAAACAAGCGCCTCACAAGTCCTCAACTGGCAGCTTCATTAAATAGTACCCGCAAAACACCAGTCTCAAAGTCAACAATTAATAAGAGGCGACTCCGGGATGCTGGCCTTCTAGGCAGAGTTGCAAAGAAAAAGCCATATCTCAGACTGGCCAATAAAAAGAAAAGATTAAGATGGGCAAAAGAACACAGACACTGGACAGAGAAACTCTGCCTAGAAGGCCAGCATCCCGTAGTCGCCTCTTCACTGTTGACGTTGAGGCTGGTGTTTTGCGGGTACTATTTAATGAAGCTGCCACAACGTGCCATTGGATTAGCTAACACAACGTGCCATTGGAACACAGGAGTGAAGTTTGCTGATAATGACTATCTGTACGCCTATGTAGATATTCCATAACAAAATCTGCCGTTTCCAGCTACAATTGTCATTTACAACATTAACAATGTCTACACTCTATTTCTGATCAATTTTATGTTATTTTAATGGACAAAAAATGGGCTTTTCTTTCAAAAATAGGGACATTTCTAAGTGACCACAAACTTTTGAATGGTAGTGTAGTGTTTAATTCAGATTAAAATACTGTTTAATCTGAATTAAACAGTATTTTTTTTTATTTTACCGTTATTTAATTAGGCAAGTCAGTTATTTTCGATGACGGCCTAGGAACAGTGGGTTAACTTCTTAAGGAGCAGCAAGGTGCGCTTGGGCGCTAGCGCCCCACTCCCGACACTACCCGGTGAAATGCAAGGCGCCAAATTCAAAATCCAAAAGTTGAATTATTAAACATTCATCAATATACAAGTGTTTCATAGTCATCAAAAGCTCTTCTTCTTGGCAATATCACAGCGTTGTCAGATTTCAAAAAGGCTTTACGGCGAAAGCACCACATTTGATTGTTTGAGAATAGCACCTCACATATTTTTCCCATTACCATAAATTCATAAGCCTTCACGGTTCACACAAAACACATTTCACAGCGAAAACAAATCAATTACTTTTTGAAGAACTTCTGCTGAGGACTTCCCAAGTGTCCAACGAAGACAATCCATGGTTCTTTTGTTAGAAAAAGTAATGTATTATATCCATAAATCTCCGTTTGGTTGGCACGTTATAATGAGAAAATACAGCCTCCACTCGTCCATTGAAACATGAAGAGAACTCGTTCAACTTATACCTATAAACTTGTCCAAGAACAATCAAACATAATTATAAATGTATCCTTAGGGACACTTTTATGCATATATAGTATAATATTTCAACCAGAATATAAACTGGGCGATAAGAAAGGAAAAAAACACAGAGCGCGCCAGCCGGGAACGCGCATTCTCTTCTACTGACATCTTTGTGGCCACTTCCTAAATGTTCTTCTTCTATCCTCTAAAGCAGCTAAAAATAATCAAAACACTGTCTCGAGACTGTTGACATCCAGAGGAAGCAATAGGTACTGCATTCATATGCCCTTATATGGGCATTTCATAAGGGAGTGGTTCCAAATGAGGCAATGTGTCAAAACCACTTTTTCCAGGACAGAAATTCCTTGGGTTTTCGCCTGCCATATCCGTTCTGTTATACTCACAGACAAAATGTTAACACTTTTAGAAACTTCAGAGTGTTTCCTATCCAATGGTACTAAATATGTGCACATCCTATTTTCTGGGCCTGAATGGGAGGCATTTTACTTTGGGAACGCCAGGCTCTCCAAAACCGTCACCTCGTGCGCTGCTCCCTAAGAAGTTAACTGCCTTGTTCAGGGGCAGAACGACAGATTTTAGACTTGTCAGCTCAGTGATTCGATTTTTCAACCTTACGGTTACAATAACATAACCAGCACGGGTGTCACAAAACTCAAAAATAGCGATAAATTGCTTACCTTTGAAGATCTTCCTCTGATGGCAATCCAAAAGGTCCCAGCTACACAATAAATGGTCCTTTTGTTCGATAAAGTCCCTCTTTATATCCCAAAAGCTCCGTTTGGTTGGTGAGTTTTTGTTCAGTAATCCACCGGTCCACTCGTTCAATATACAAGACATAGAAAACATAAAAAAGTTACCTATAAAAAAAAGTTACTCAAACAACGTTTCTAAACAGGTACCCTCTGATGTATATAAATGATAATATTTCAGACGGAAAATAACCTGCTCAATCGGAAAGTAAAAAACCGAAGCGCGCGCTCTCTGTCACCCGCGCAAATCAGTACAGGTCACTTTTGATCCACTTGGAAAAACAGCTCTTACTCGTTGGTTTTTCAAAAAACAAGCCTGAAACTTTGTCTAAAGACTGTAGTGGAAGCCATAGGAACAGCAATCTGGGAGCTAAATCCCCCTTATTTGAATAGCATGTCAAAAGAAAAAGTGTGACATCACAAAATCACATTTTCCGGATGGATTTTCCTTTGGTTTTCGCCTGCCAAATCAGTTCTGTTATACTCACAGACATTATTTTAACAGTTTTAGAAACTTCAGAGTGTTTTCTATCCCATACTAATTATATGCATATCCTAGCTTCTGGGCCTGAGTAACAGGCAGTTTACTTTGGGCACGCCAGACTCTCCGAACTTCCGAACAAGTTAAAACATTCGCACAGAGAAAAGCAACAGGAATGGATGACTTTCCAATAGAATTCTTCTTAAAATTTTGTGACAAATTAGCCCCCCTATTTGCACAAATGACAACACACATCACTTAATCCAGTACTTCCTAGTTCTGTGTATCAACAGTTATTTCAGGAATATTAAAACCATGAAAATCTGGAGATTTTGCTGATTATCGACCCATAAGTTTAATAAATTGTGGCAATAACATAAATACAAGCTTATAAGCAATAGAATGGCAAAAGTATTACCAGACTTGATACATAACAATCAACCAGGGATTATTAAAAATAGACACTTACAAACAAATACAAGAACATGATTTAAATTTAATACAATATGCAAAAAAACAAGATCTAGATTTGTCAATAATGGCTGTTGATGCCGAAAAGGCTTTCGGTCGTTTTGAATGGCATTTCTATTCAAAACTTTGGAAGCTTTCAATTTTCCAGCTGAAATAATATATTTTATAACATTGTATAAATATCCTAAAGCAAAAACATACACAAATACATTATCTGATTTAAATTGCTTTAGAAAGGGGCACAAGACATGTCCTCTCTCTCCCCTCCTGTTTGCACTGGCAATTGAACTGCTTGCTGAAATAATTAGAAAGGACTTGTAACAGGTATCAGTATTGGTAAACAAAAACGTATTTGCAGATGATCTCCTGATATACCTGACCAATATTGAAAACTCAATGCTCCCTTCGCTAAAAATATTTTCAGAATACAAAAATATCTCAGCTTGTAAAATTAACTTTGGAAAGAAATAATAATAATGGCAATAAGAAAAAAAGAACTCACGATTTACAGCAATCCTTTAAGTGGACCACCAATAAAATATATATTTAGGATGCTTAAGTGACAACATCAACAAATATATAAAGATAACTTTATTCCATTACTCAACAATATGAAATCAGATTTAATAAAAATTTAATAATCTTCCCATAAACCTTAAAAGGAAGAATAAAAAAGTAGTATACTTTAAAAAAGTATACTCGGTCATAACAGACTTTATATGAGTAAATACTTTTCATAGAATGAAAATTAAAGTTTCACATCTTCCTAAGTCTGAGGGTGGTTTTAACCTTCCGGAATTGTATCAAATCGCTACCCAAGGCTTTTACTTGCGGCATATAGTTGAATGAACTAAAGAGGAACAGTGGGTACATATTGAAAATGCGAATGCTCATCCCCAGAATATTTTATTTCTGTCTATTTTCAAAGGATAAAGCTAAGAATATTAACAACTTCATAGTTAAGAACACCATAGCAGTATGTAAGAAGATTAAACGTATCTTACATAAACCAATATCACTCCCTAGAAACACAACGTTTTGGAATAATTCTTGGATGCCTTTTCAGAATAAATCAATAAATTGGCCCATATGGAAAACTAAAGGCATAGAAACAGCAAATTACTTGGTAACATGAAATACATTTATTTCCATGACAGAATTAAAAAGTAATTTTGGATTGACCAATGTAGATAGTTTAAAATACATACAACTACATAAACAACTGTAAGTATATTTTATATTTGTGATTCTTCAAAGTAGCCACCCTTTGCCTTGATGACAGCTTTACACACTCTTGGCATTCTCTCAACCAGCTTCATAAGGACTGCTTTTTCAACAGTCTTGAAGGGGTTCCCACATATGCTAAGCAGTTGTTGGCTGCTTTTCCTTCACTCTGCGGTCCAACTCATCCCAAACCATCTCAATTGGGTTGAGGTCGGGTGATAGTGGAGGACAGGTCATCTGACGCAGCACTCCATCCCTCTCCTTCTTGGTCAAATAGCCCTTACACAGCCTGGAGGTGTGTCATTGTCCTGTCGAAAAACAAATGATAGTCCCACTAAGCGCAAACCAGATGGGATGGTGTATTGCTGCAGAATGCTGTGGTAGCCATGCTGGTTAAAAATTCTTAGGGAGCAGTGGGGCGCTAGCGACCCACCTACGACAACATCCAGAAAAATGCAGAGCGCCAAATTCAAAATACAAAAATAGAAATATTAAACATTCATGAAAATACAAGTGTTGCAAACTATTCAAAAGCTTAGAATCTTGGTAATCTCACAGCGTTGTCAGATTTCAAAAAGGCTTCACGGCGAAAGCATAGCATTTGATTGTCTGAGGACAGCGCACCCCTCAAACTCAATTAGCATAATAACATAACCAGCAGAGGTGTCACAAAACTCAAAAATAGCATAACATAAATCGCTTACCTTCGATGATCTTCCTCTGATGGCATATCAAAGCGTCCAGGTTACACAATAAAAGGTCCTTTTGTTCGATAAAGTTCCTCTTTATATCCATATAGCTCCGTTTGGTTGGCGCATTTTGTTCAGTATTCCACCTGCCCAAAGGCTTTCATCCATGCAGACAAACGATATCCCAAAAGTACCCGTAAAGTTAGTCGAAAAAAGTCAAACAGCATTTGTAATCAATACTCAGATACCCTAAAATGAATATAAACTAAATATTTCAGACGGAATATAACCTGCTGAATAGAAGAGAAAAAGAACTGAGCGCGCATTCCCTGTTACTCGCAAAATCCAAAACAGGACACTTGACGTGAACTCAGGAACAAGTGGTCTTACTCCCTTGATTTTCATGATTGAAGATTCCAACCTTTTTCTAAAGACTGTTGACATCTAGTGGAAGCCATATGAACTGCAATCTGGGAGCTAAAATACCCTGCTTTGAATAGCATGCCAATTGAAAACAGTGTGACATGACTGATTCAGACATCCCGGATGGATTTTGCTATGGTTTTTGCCTGCCATAACAGTTCTGTTATACTCACAAACAGTTTTTGAAACTTCAGAGTGTTTTCTATTCAAAGCTACTAATTATATGCATATCCTAGCTTCTGGGCCTGAGTAACAGGCAGTTTACTTTGGGCACGTTTTTCATCCGAACTTCAAAATACTGCCCCCTAGCCCTAAGAATTAACCACGACGCAACGCAGAGTGCCTGGACACAGCCCTTAGCCGTGGTATGTTGGCCATATATCACAACCCCAGAGGAGCCTTATTGCTATTATAAACTGGATTTAGAGGAGTAAAACGAAATGTTTTGTCATACCCATGGTATACGGTCTGATATAACATGGCCTTCAGCCAGTCATAATTCATGGCTCAAACCACCCAGTTTATGCTGATTGGTTGAAAGCTGACCATGTACGAGCGATATGACAAAACATACTTTTTACTGTTCTAATTACGTTGGTAACCAGTTTATAATAGCTATAAGGCACCTTTGCCAATTGGCCATATACCACAAACCCCTAAGGGCTGTGTCCTACCACACCTCCAGCCTGTGTCTTACCACATCTCGGGCCATACTGCTTCATCATAGCAAGTTAAATCGACATCCATTGATGGAAAATTATCTAACGAGTTTAATAAATACGAATTAAGAATTATATTCTTAAGCTCGCAATAATTATTATTTTGATGGAAACCCGAATTTTGCTTCTTAGCCTTCATCATTACAAATTATGTTGATATTCCTTAATTCGCTCAATAACGTTATGGAAAAAGGGTTTATTGGATCAATGTGGCAACTCCTCTCTTGCTGCAGAAAAAACATGTCTAGTTTTCAGGCCTTGTCAGCCAGGTTTTGAGAGGTCATTGGGCTACAGATATGAACTAGAACTGGCAACCTTGTCGGGAGCGGACATAGTGTAGGCTAGGCTAACTATGATTTCGTTATCTGATAAAACAAAAAAAATTATCGCTGTGTAAATTGACTGGATGTATTCACTGCAGTACTAAGCCTAATATTGAGCTTATGAATTATGGGCTAATATGCATACGCTTCTAACTTGGGCTGTAGGCTACATCTTGAGCCTGTTCTGTTGCGCAATTACGTACCTGACCTCTCCGCTGCCACAGCTATTCCTCTTAAATCTTGTGGAGTCCTAGGAAAAGCCAGACTACAAAAGCTTGTTGGATACTTATGTCAACTTATTTTCTTAAGCCTACTAATAGCCTATTGCATGAGAGATGCATGCTTGCTCTTGCTTGCTGAATGTAAAATAGCCTTAAGCAATATGAACGGGAGTGGAGTTGGAAATGAGAAACTCATATTTTCCTATAGCAGGCCAATCTTAATACTGGGAAACATACATCCTGACAAAATACATCATACGAGTGACCTGCTCATGTACTGTACCTTTCTGGACCTTCTAAATGGTCAAGAATAGACCCAAACTTATCCAAATGGTTGCATAATCAGGCCTAGACTGTAGGCCTATGCAGTTATTTCAGCATGAAACAAAATAGCATGTTTGAGAGGTTACTCAAATTAGCCTACATCACTGCAGTTTACAGCATATGGACAATAATTGTGTCCTCACTTAATAACAATTTTAAATTCTTCATTGCAGTGTTGTTGTAGCCCAAGTATAATGATTTTCTTGTCTAAAAGGTAGGCCTAGGCCTAATCAATAGTGGAGCTTTGCGTGCCCAGGGACCACAGAGCGCAGCCTGGAGGAAAGCACTACATATCTGCCATTTCATAATCTGTAAACTTTCTTTCTTGCACTTTGACAAGTAAATATTTAGCTTATAGCCATACTATTTAGCTAATGAATGGCCTAATATTTAGCTTCTTACTTCGGCTACACATCACTAGCCTTTCTCTTCCAGCTGTTCCCGTGTACAGTCTATAGCAGGGGTAGTAAACCCTTGTCCTGGAGTGCTGCAGGAACTTTATGTTTTTGATTTAACCATCCTGGAATACCAGCTGTGTTGAATTTAGGCAAGCATTGAACTGATCAATTAGCTCAGTTGGTCAGGTGTGGTGCCTCATTGGAACAAAATCTTGCAGTACCTGCAACACTCCAGTAACAGGGTTGCCTACCCCTGGACTATAGGCTACGCAAGCCTCTCTGCAATAGGCAATTCCTCTTCTCGTGAAATCCCAGGAAAAGCTATAGTAAAAGCTATAGGACATTTATTTAAAACAAATATTTACACTAGGCTTAATAGCCTATTCAGGGTAAGAAGCAGGCTTGCTCTTGCTAATTGCTGAATGTTAAACAGGCCTACAGCATAGAAAATGCATGTTGGGGAATGTTGAGGAGAGAAAGTGCATTGGTGTGATCACTTTTGGCCAGTTATGATAACATTGTTGCACTGATGCATTGCAAATAGTTGCACAGGACAGAAAGAGAGATGAGCACAGTGAAAAAGAAGACCCAAAGGAATTGTCAACCATTAGAAAAATGGAAATCACTTGCAAACCCCTTGAGCTATGAGGCAATGACATGCTGTAATAGATGTGCAGGCTTAACAGTGTTTGTTGTTGAATTGCTACATTTAAATATGAGTTACTATATTATTTTCATTAAGCCTACATGTAGCCTACATTGAAGTGTTATTTGCAGTTGTCACTATGATAAAGCATTGAATGGTCTGAACCAGTATCTGTGCATTAGAGACTTCATGAATGGTCTTGTATTACCACCTTATTAATAGCAGCAAGCAATATGCGTTGATCAGTTGATTGACAGGTGTAGGGCTGCAGAGCGATAAACTGTCAGTGTTCTCTAGTGTGGATGCTCACCAACGTTTTATAGTTTTTGGCTTGGTGGATGGCCCTTAACTTTGACACAACACAACTAACGTTATTATCACAATAGAACTAGCCTAATAGTAGGTCTAACTAACGTTAGCGAACTTCAATGAAATAAATATTCAATTACATTTATACACTTGTTTACTTTACTTTACTCAATAAATTGACTCCTTCAAATCATTTAGTTTGCCACAGGCGCGCTGCAGTAGGGAATCCACCCCTTCCATTGTTTGGCTGTGCCCATAGCAACGTTTGAAAACGAGGTGGATAGAAGCTATGCTAACCGGGTCTCTCTTATTATCTCCATAGCGATGAAGGCGGACCGGAAGCGTTTGAAGGCGGAGAAAGCAGATCTCGTCAACCAGATGCAGCAGCTCTATGCCACACTGGAGAGCCGAGAGGAGCAGTTAAGGGACTTCATCCGCAACTACGAACAGCACAGAAAAGTATGACATGTCTCACACACACAGACATACAATGCTGAGCATACAGCAAAAGGCTTGAGTAGTTAGCTGTACTTAATTTACAAAGTACACATCAATCGCACGCTTCATAGAAGTTGTGTAATGATTGTCATGAACTTATGTTATTGGGATAAGTGATTGAATAGATTAATGAATGTGTGCTGATTCCTTACTCGATCTAGCACTATTCCTCTGGTCTATTGCTCTCTCCCTTTCTCTTATCTGTCCCTCGCTGCCCCTCTTTCTCCCCCTCCCTCTCTCTGCCCCTCTCCTCTTACATTCCTCTCACTGTCTCTTCCCTTGTCTCTCTGTCAGGAGAGTGAGGATGCAGTGAAGGCGCTGGCTAAGGAGAAGGACCTGTTGGAAAGGGAGAAATGGGACCTGCGGCGGCAGACCAAGGAATCCACGGAGCACGCCGGAGCCCTGCGCTCCCAACTGGACCTGAAGGAGAACAGGATCAAGGAGCTGGAAGCAGAGTTGGCCATGGTGAGACACACACACACCTACGATGGTTCTTCCTTTAAAAGTGATAAGCTTATGCCGCGACCGTTAGTGGTATACGGTGGCATTCTGTCATTGCACCACACTATCACAAGGGGGAGTTAGAATGCTGATCTATCGATAGTCTAAACTCTGGCACAAATTGACTATCTTTTCGTAAATTAATGGAGGCGTTTTCAGTCTGAGTCTCTCTTCTCTGACACTAGAGTCCTGCATCAGGCAACAACAACAAAAAACTGTTGGTGGTCCTGGAGTTAAGGGAGAACTTGGGTAAATACAATGGGGGAATTTCACTTGACATGTGAACTGATGATTTTATAAAAATAGGCACGTGGGCTTTTGGTTTCTCTCCTTCTAAAAACAGAAATAAATCATTCTAAATAACAAACTGTCTTTATTCACAAATGAGTAAGAATGTCTCACCCCATGTTCAAAAATTGCCTTTTTCCCTTTATTCAGATACCACGCACTTTCGGTTATTTGAAAACTAAATCATCTCCGAAATCATCTCCAAAACAAGCCATAGTAAGTTGGTTGCAATTTCAGTTTAATCCACCAGAAAAGACACAACAAATATTGTGGTTAAACTCAAATATACTAATTGATGAAAAAAACTTTATCAATTGGAGCCTTTATCAAAATAAGGAACTTGTCTGTCGGCCCTGCATTAAAGACCAACATTGATTAAAGACAATTGTGATAAATAAAAAAGTATATACCAGTTTCATTTAAGGACCAACATTTTTTTAAAGCTGTGCCATTTGGATTACAAAATAGTTGGGAAGAGATTTTCGATGTACCAATTCCATGGCACATGGTTTATGAATGGACACGCAATTTTCCGTATATTATAACCTACTGCAGGCCTAAAACCTATGGGTTTAATTAACCTTCTGAATTAATGATAATATTGAAGATAGAAGCCTTCGCTTAATGAGTTCCGAGAGCCAATCTGTTATCCCACAATGATGATTGTTATTATTAACCCTGCATTATAATTATATAAAAGTCCCTTAGATATAAATTCTGGAGGCATTTTGTTTTTCACAAGCGTAGCAGGCTGTGAATTCTGCAAACAACATTTCCAGGATGGGGTATTAGCAGGACAATAGACTCTTTTCTTGTGAGAAAAGAAATTCCCTCCGACTTGCAATGTATTAAGTACTCTAAAGTTTTACATTTCTAACTCCAAACCTCATGCAACTTGCAAAATGTCGGATCAAGCATATACTGTACAGTATTTACGCTTTCGTTAATAAAATAATGATAAAAATACTCTTTCAAAATGCAGATGTTTATTTCAACTATCAGCAGGACAATAGGGAATAAATATCACTGAATGACAGAGCATGGGACTGGTCTTGATAAATCAGATTTTTATTTGGAAATGTTAGGATTATTTTGCTCTTCACTTGCAGTCCCTTAGTATCTTAGGCCTACTCCCGACAGGTCCCGTTGTACAGCGCCATATTTTCCTAACTGAAACCAATAATGAATTCGCTTTAGCCGTGATTGTAAAATTTATCAGCTGATTCATTATCAGCTGATTCATTGGTCCAGAGAGTCATTGGCGGAGAGTCACGCGGCATTGGGGGAGAGTGAGGCGTAGAATGACGCGTTGAAGAGGGCGAAGCACAAGATGGAGTCACAATCCATGCCAGGCACACCTGTGAGCTCTGGAAGAGAACCTCCTGTTTGTCGACTCTGCAAACAATGTGTCCTTGATGGGCTAGAAGCCATCCACCCATGATGGACTATCAGCTAGACAATAGACAATGACAGAGCATGGGGACTGGTCTTAATAAATCAATCAGATTTTTATGTGGATTATTTTGCTCTTCACTCGCAGTCACTTAGTAGCCTAGGCCTACTCCTGACTGGTCACGTTGTACAGCGCCATATTTTCCTACCGGAAACCCTTAGGCCTTCAGCACATCGGCTACAGTAAGAAATGCATTTTCGTTTTTCTTGGAATAGAAAAACCATCAAAATCATCAAATTAATTAAGATACTTTTCTAAAAATCTATTCAATATAGTTTGTTCTATTAAAGGCTCCCTTTGACTCTTAGGCCTACAGCTCCATATCGTTTCAATAACTTAGCTTCTCAAAGATGCCCTCTGATGGGCAAACTAGTACTAACTACCATTAATGGCAACAATGGCTGACACTTAAATAACACCATAGAATTTTCCGGCAGCCCGCAAGCACTGTTTTAAAGGAATAACCACTGTACATACATACACATACACACACGGAACACACTTGTTCGAGCCTGGTCAGCAATCCAGGGTAAGTGGAAACCCAGAGGTTTGTTGCATCTGTGTTGCTGGATCATTACACTTCTTCTACACAATGTGAAGAGCAGACCCTTTCAATGGGTGTGTGTGCCCTCCCTGTCTCCCCCCTCAGATAAGTAACTGTGTGACACAGAAAATGGAATACCGGGTGTTTGATCGCCCCATCTACAGGCAGCCCTCCCCTAGGGTCATGGCGGTAAGAATGCTTGCCCCTCTTTGTGACACCCTCTCTTTCTCTCAAAGCGTGCTCCCATCCCACTGATCTTCTCTCCTGTGTGAAATTCTTTCAAGGACCTGGGTTCAAATAGTATTTGAAATACTCCAAATGCTATCGCTGTGCTTGATTGAGCTTGCCTAGCGCAACGGAAACCAATCTACCAACCCCGTCCATCTGGCACTCCAGGCAGGCTCGAGCAATTGAATACTATTTGAACCCAGGTCTGTTATTCACGTGTTTAACTAAGCCCCTGGTTGATGCCAATGGCTGTATAACCTCCTAAAGGCATGATCCCTAAGTCAATTTGTGGATGATTTGAATGTGCTCAATCTGATTGACCCCTTTCTGGTTTCATGTAACTTCTGACTGGAAGGATCATCTGGTGTGATTGTTAGGAAACTGCATTGATTAATTCATTGACTGAGTTCCCCATGTTTGACCAGGTAGATGGTTAGCACTCTGTCCTGCATGTCTAAGGATTGTGAACGGGTGATTAAGGTGGTGTTGTTGGTAATCCTGGTGACGAGGATGATGATGGTGTGACGATGATGGTGATGATATGGATGATGATTATGGTGGTGTTAGTGAAGATGATGGTGATAATTGTTGCGAAAATCATGATAATGTTCTTCGTAGCTTGCTACCTGGCATGACAGTATTGTGAAGACATCTTTCCTATTTCACTGTACAGTACAACAATGTGAACCTTTACCCATCGTGCACACCCTTGAACACACTTTTCTAATAAGCGGATAAGAGCACAAACACCTGAAAATATACACACACACTTCCTAACTCTCACACTCCCTCCCATTGTGCTGCCAGAAGATGATGTGCGACTCTGTGGCAGAGACCCGTGGAGCAGATGTATTCATTAAACTAATAAACTTACAGTACCCGTCAACAGTTTTAGAACACCTACTCAATCAAAGGTTTTTCCTATTTTTACTATTGTCTACATAAAATAACACATATGGAATCATGTAGTAACCAAAAAAGTGTTAAACAAATCAAAATAGATTTTATATTTGAGATTCTTCAAAGTAGCCACCCTTTGCCTTGTTGACAGCTTTGCACATTCTTGGCATTCTTTCAACCAGCTTCATGAGGTAGTCACCTGGAATGCATTTCAATTAACAGATGTGCCTTGTTAAAAGTAAATTTGGCTGAAACTTCTTAATGTGTTTGATCCAAGTCCATGTCATGGCAAGAACCACTCAAATAAGCAATGAGAAACGACAGTCCATTACTTTAAGACATGAAGGTCAGTCAATCCGGAAAATTTCAAGAACTTTGAACGTTTCTTCAAGCGCAGTCGCAAAAACAATGAAGCGTTATGATGAAACTGGCTCTCATGAGGACCGCCACAGGAAAGGAAGACCCAGAGGTACCAGCAGAGGATAAGTTCATTAGAGTTACTTACCAGCCTCAGAAATTGCATCCCAAATAAATGCTTCACAGAGTTCAAGTAACAGACACATTTCAACATCAACTGTTCAGAGGAGACTGCGTGAATCAGGCCTTCATGGTCGAATTGTTGCACTACTAAAGGACACCAATAAGAGGAAGAGACTTGCTTGGGCCAAGAAACACGAGCAATGGACATTAGACCGGTGGAAATTTGGTCTGATGTGTCAAAGATTTTTGGTTCCAACCGGTGTGTCTTTGTGAGACGCAGAGTAGGTGAACGGATGATCTCCGTATGTGTGGTTCCCACCGTGAAGCATGGAAGAGGACGTGTGATGGTGTGGGGGTGCTTTGCTGGTGACACTGTTAGTGTTTTATTTAGAATTCAAGGCACACTTAACTACTTACGGAGTGGTGGGGTGCTAGCATTCTGCAGAAATACACCATCCCATCTGGTTTGCGCTTAGTGGGACTATCATTCATTTTCAACATGAGAATGACCCAACACACCTCCAGGCTCTGTAAGGGCTATTTGACCAAGAAGGAGAGTGATGTAATTCTGCATCAGATGACCTGGCCTCCACAATAACCCGACCTCAATCCAAATGACATGGTTTGGGATGAGTTGGACTGCAGGGTGAAGGAAAAGCGCCCAACAACTGCTCCGCGTATGTGGGAACTCCTTCAAGAATGTTGGAAAAGCATTCCAGGTGAAGCTGGTTGAGAGAATGCCAAGAGTGTGCAAAGCTGTCATCAAGGCAAAGGTTGGCTAGAATCTTTTTTGGTTAGTACATGATTTCATATGTGTTATTTCATAGTGTTGATGTCTTCACTATTATTCAACAATGTAGAAAATAGTAAAAATAAAGAAAAACCCTTGAATGAGTAGGTGTGTCCAAACATTTGACTGGTACTGTATGTAATGGCTTCACTATTCTCTCTTTCTCTCTATCGGCAGTAAACACCTCCCACAGCTATTCTGTCCATCTCTCAGCACTCTATCAGGAGCATCAGTGATAGATTTCACACAACAAAGGGAAACGTGTACGGCTGCATTTTTCATGAGACACAGACTGAGGAGAAATCCAAACAGAGACCAAAACCTGCACAGCAGTGTCACTATTGTAGTGGGCTGTTTAAATGTTACCACACACATATACAATATGAATGTTCACACACTTAAATTCCAGTGGCGGCCGCTGATTGGCTGAATAGCTGGGTTTAGCCAAAGAAAAAGTCAGGAACCTTCCCGCTAGCCATGATTGGCTGAGATAATGAGTGGGCTGGACATTCCGAGAGATGAGTTTCAGATTGGTCTGCGATGTAGTATCTTGTCTCCATAAAATGAGCTGCTCGTTATGTAGATAATCCTTTCTACTGCATTTTTTTTTAAGATATAACATTAGCCATGGAGAACTTCAAATATGTTACTACTGCTCTCAATAACATTGCTGCCCTGAGGCGCTATCGACAAAGGTCTGTGGGAAAAAATTGTGATGGACTACTTTCTGGAGGACGATCGTGCCATGCTGACTATCTCTGACTCTGAAAATGAATCAGATGAATATCAAATCCCTGATTTAGGTAAAAACATTTTCATTGAAGAAGACATTTTAGAGTCTTCTGATGACAGTGATGGGGAAAAAACGGCGATCAACAGTGTTGTTATCACGAAAGAAGTTGACCAAGTTTTGAAATCAGTCGAACACAACGGGCCAAACAAGCTGTGCCAACTAAACGGAAACGACACAGGACGTCTTATTTAATAAAAGGGGTTGCAGTCTGCCATGAAGCTTTCATCCATGTATACGGGTAAGAATCTAGCTACAGTTTCAGATATTCTACGTTTCTAATTTTGTCAGGAAGTTGTTTTCATTGCAAATTATAGTTTGCTGTTAGCTAGCTAGCTAGCTGGAGTTCGATGGCTGGCTTGCTAGCTAACATTAAACCTATTTGGTTAGCTTTAGCTAGCTATGACAATCGGTTTGTATTGCTAGTAATGTTACTTTATAGATGGGGATTACGGTACATTTTTTAGCTAGCTAGCTAACGTCAATGTGACATGTCTAAACAAATGAAAACAAGCTAAAGCTTGCTGTTAGCTAGCTAACGTTAGCTGAGTTTAGATGGCTGGCTTGATAGCTAACATTAACTTACATGTATGAAGTGTGTGTAGTGTTAATGATGTTTTCTCAGAATGCCATTTCACATTGCTAGTTATAGCCTAATGTTATTGAACCTATTTGGTTAACTTTAGCTAGCTATGACAATCGGTTTGTATTGCTAGTTAAAGCTTGCTGTTAGCTAGCCAGCTGACGTTAGATGGCTTGCTAGCTAGCTAACATTACGTGTATGAACTGTGTGTAGTGATGTAATCTCAGAATGCCATTTTGCATCTATTGTATAATAATACAAAAATATTTATCTGGAATTTGTCTTTCACCATCAGTAGAAAACACCTGACTCTCCTCCACCAGTCATACAAAGAGAATGGTCTAATGCCTCCCATTAAAAAGATAGCTGGCCCAAGCAAGCAAAGGTGGCAGCACAGTCATCAACTACATGCACCATTTCTTCACCAACTACGGAGTTGGGGAAACACATGTGGACCTGAATTGTGATAACTGCAGTGGCCAAAACAAGAACAAGTTTGTGCTCTGGTATTGTGCCTGGCGGACCATGCACAAGCTCAACTACAGTCTGGACCTTCACTTTCTGATCACCGGCCACACCAAGTTTGCCCCTGACTGGATCTTCAGCCTCATCAAGCAGCGCTTTAGAAAGACCAGTGAATTGAACACTTTGTCTGAGATTGCTGGTGTTGTAAAGGACAGCACTGTGACGGGTCAACATCCCACAGCTGGTTGGACTGGAGGATGGTACGGTGCTGGTGGAAAGCTATGCCTGGCAACAACACCTGACTCCGTACTTCAGACCGCTGCCACAGATCAAGCAGTACCAGCACTTCAGGTGAAAATTATTTTCATTGCATTGTGTGAGGTTATTCTTCTTATCTAAACTTGGGAGGTGAATTGATGTTGTGCAGGGTTGTAATGTCTTCAGATTATTTTTTTTCTCCCTGTTTTACAGCTTCAATGCTCTGTAGCCTGGTGTTGTTGTTGCTGCCAAGGAGCGTTGGGACTGTCGGGACCAAGTTTCAGCTGCTGCGCAATGCTGACATCCTTCCTCCCATAGATGGTCTGCTTGTACAAGCACCACCTGGACTGGACACAGCTAGACAAACTCATCTTTTTGAGAAGATCAGGGAGTTTTGCATCAGAGGCTATGGACATCACATGCCCTGCATCAAGGTCAAGGGCAGGACAGAAACAGACTCCCCGAATATAGATTCCCTTGTTCATGCGTGGTTCGAACGGACCAGTCATCAGCACTATCTGCAGTGCCTCTATTCAAATGACTCTCTCCTAACAGACACACCATACGTTGCAGCTACAATTTTTTTTTATCCTGCTGCTCAACCACTTGACCCCTGATTGTATGCATATAACTACCTCGTCTATCATTGATATCTTAATTGATATTGTTCTTGTACATACTGTATATTATTTTATTTATATTGACACTATCTATATCTGATATTGCTACTATGCAAGTAACCATTTGGCTGTACCGTTTACACCTTCTGTAGAGACTATCCACTTAGCAAGACTTAGCAAAATATGAATATATTAAATGAATATATACCACAACAATATCATGTGACCGTATCAAATGTCCACCACATAAATATATGGCGCATGCATCTGTTTATGTTCATGTGCACCTCACTCAGGTTGCATGGGCTTAACTTATGGAATACTATGTGATAAGTGCGTGTATAGCAGTATATAAAGTATGCTAATGTACTGGTGTGAAGGCATTTGGGCAGTGGTGTAAATTACTAAAGTAAAAATACTTTAAAGTACAGTCGTGGCCAAAAGTTTTGAGAATGACACAAATATAAATTTTCACAAAGTTTGCTGCTTCAGTGTCTAGATATTTTTGTCAGATGTTACTATGGAATACTGAAGTATAATTACAAGCATTTCATAAGAGTCAAAGGCTTTTATTGACAATTACATGAAGTTGATGCAAAGAGTCAATATTTGCAGTGTTGACCCTTCTTTTTCAAGACATCTGCAATCCACCCTGGCATGCTGTCAATTAACTTCTGGGCCACATCCTGACTGATGGCAGCCCATTCTTGCATAATCAATGCTTGGAGTTTGTCAGAATTTGTGGGTTTTTGTTTGTCCACCCGCCTCTTGAGGATTGACCACAAGTTTTCAATGGGATTAAGGTCTGGGGAGTATCCTGGCCATGGACCCAAAATATCGATGTTTTGTTCCCCGAGCCACTTAGTTATCACTTTTACCTTATGGCAAGGTGCTCCATCATGCTGGAAAAAGCATTGTTCATCACCAAACTGTTCCTGGATGGTTGGGAGAAGTTGCTCTCGGAGGATGTGTTAGTACCATTCTTTATTCATGGCTGTGTTCTTAGGCAAAATTGTGAGTGAGCCCACTCCCTTGGATGAGAAACAACCCCACACATCTCAGGATGCTTTACTGTTGGCATGACACAGGACTGATGGTAGCACTCACCTTGTCTTCTCCAGACAAGCTTTTTTCCGGATGCCCCAAACAATCGGAAAGGGGATTCATCAGAGAAAATGACTTTACCCCAGTCCTCAGCAGTCCAATCCCTGTACCTTTTGCAGAATATCAGTCTGTCCCTGATGTTTTTCCTGGAGAGAAGTGGCTTCTTTGCAGCCCTTCTTGACACCAGGCCATCCTCCAAAAGTCTTCACCTCACTGTGCGTGCAGATGCACTCACCTGCCTGCTGCCATTCCTGAGCAAACTCTGTACTGGTGGTGCCCCAATCCCGCAGCTGAATCAACTTTAGGAGACGGTCCTGGCGCTTGCTGGACTTTCTTGGGCGCCCTGAAGCCTTCTTCACAACACTTGAACCGCTCTCCTTGAAGTTCTTGATGATCCAATAAATGGCTGATTTAGGTGCAATCTTACTGGGAGCATAATCCTTACCTGTGAAGCCCTTTTTGTGCAAAGCCATGCTGACGGCACGTGTTTCCTTGCAGGTACCCATGGCTGACAGAGGAAGAACAATGATTCCAAGCACCACCCTCCTTTTGAAGCTTCCAGTCTGTTATTCGAACTCAATCAGCATGACAGAGTGATCTCCAGCCTTGTCCTCGTCAACACTGACACCTGTGTTAACGAGAGATTCACTGACATGTCAGCTGGTCCTTTTGTGGCAGGGCTGAAATGCAGTGGAAATGTTTTTGGGGGATTCAGTTCATTTGCATGGCAAAGAGGGACTTTGCAATTAATTGCAATTCATCTGATCACTCTTCATGACATTCTGGAGTATATGCAAATTGCCATCATGCAAACTGAGGCAGCAGACTTTGTGACAATTAATATTTGTGTCATTCTCAAAACTTGGCCACGACTGTACTACTTAATTTTTGGGGGGGGTATCTGTACATTACTTTACTATTTACATTTTTTGCAACTTTTACTTTTACTTCACTACATTCCGAAAGAAAATAATGTACTTTTTACTCCATACATTTCCCCTGACACCCAAAAGTACTCGTTACATTTTGACAGGAAAAGTGTCCAATTCACATCATCTAATATTTATAAAATATTTGATAATCTGGACACTTTCTGTTTACCTGGAGTTTTTCCTTATTGTAGGCTACAACCACTTTTAGTCTTAATCTTTACTACACTACTCACTGTTTAGCACATTACCTCACATGTGAATCCTTAAAGAGATGGGTGGGCTGGTTTGAATGGGTGTAGACAATGGAGAGCTCTGCAGTAGGTACTAAAACATTCTAAGGCCCTTTTCTCAAAAGTGAGTTTACAAGTTTATCAACTTTCAAAGCAGAATTACTGTCCCATTGTTCCTCAAAAATGCAGTGTGTGATATACCATTTTGTAGCTCTGAGTCTCTATTTTTATCCAATGTAAAAATAAACAATTTCAAATTTTGCTACATAACACCGATTTGAGCCGGTCAGTCATTTTGCATATCAAAACCAAAATGACCTCTGCTGCACATGCTGCTACTGTTTCGAACAGATCAGATTATACTATTTAGATGAGCAGCCAGCTCACGTCACAAACGAACGAGTGCACCAGGGAGAACGCAACAAGCATGCAGATGCAATAAGTGAAAACACATTATCTAACTGGGGATAGCAAACATAATGTCACAAAGCATGACTTCATATTTCCGAGTTAGTCTGATATTAGTTTAGAAAGACTTGCAATTGAAATGGGAGCAAACTACTTAGCAAAAAAATAAAACATAAATTGACCAAACTATTTCTCCATGTTTCACTAAATTACTGTAGCTGACTAATTTGATCATGCTTTGTGATACACCCGGTTTTATGCTGTTTTAGTCTACACAACATATCACCCCCGTCACCTACAGTAGAACCTGATGAACAACGTTAAGGGAAACAATAAATTGTCCATGCTTTTTTGTCCTACCAGATCAGTGATGAGAAGGTTCTAGCGAGCATGTCCCTCAGTCCTTAAGGTCTTGTTGGATGTAGCTGTCCGGTATATCAGGTCCCAAACTTATGATTTAAAAATTTTTTTATTGACAATTAGATTTTTGCTTTAGCGCCATCTGTACCTGATAGAGCAGATCTAGTCTCACGTGCGGCAGTAAACTGTCTGGCGAGAGAGACTCATTGGGAGGGAGACTAGAGCAGACCCAGAAGTTCTGACTGAACGGACGCATATTTGAGCGCCCCAGTCCCGGTATATTTACTTTGTGTTATAATTTATGCTATGAAATCCTGCGATTTCATTGGGGTAGTTCCCCCTCATAGGCAGGCCATCTCTATTAAATTCTAAATTGCGAAGAGTCATGAATAGCCATTTTGCTGAAGGAAAAGGTCACAAAATAGGCAGTGGTTAATGCTGCATGGGGCTGATGTGTTTGTGTGTGTATGTCTTCCCTCCTAGGCAAAACAGTCCTTAGGGACCCTGACCAAGGATGTGCCTAAGCGGCACTCTCTGGCCATGCCCACTGAGGCGGTTGTCAACGGCAACAACCAGGAGTGGGTGATGCACGCGAACTTGCCCCTCACCGCAGCCATCCGTCAGAGTCAGCAGACCCTCTACCACATCCACACATGCCACCCCACCGACAGACAAGGTAAGACACACACGCACGCACACACTCACACGCATTCATTCACAGACACACAGGGTGGCACTAGTGATGCTGTTACCAATGCATTGCAGCGATATCTTCCTGATGTCTTGAGGCAAGGTAACGTTTGAAAAAACGCATCTGTATATATTCGTCTGACTTTACAAACCATTGCCTGCTCATAGTAGGTTAAAATCATATGATGCTCACCAGATTTTGTCAAAGGTATTTCCGTCTGATGTCATCAGAAACATTTATATTATTTTTGCCTATAAAACAAAGAAACCCATTATTTTCACATATGCTGATGTTGGGGTGGTGTTGGAGATGAATGATTGTTTAATGTTTTTATTGACCTTTAACAATCCGTTTACCTGTTTTAAACCTGTTTCCAACATTTGTCCTCCCCCTTCTTCTTTCGCCCAGTGGCTGCGGTCAGGGTGAGCCCGTGTCACTCCCGCCAGCCCTTAATTATCTCAGATGCCTCGGCCATGGAGGGTGACCGCTCATCCACCCCCAGCGACATAAATTCCCCTCGCCACAGGACACACTCCCTCTGCAATGTAAGAGCTGCCCACCCACCGCCGCATCGCTCCAAGTAATCAACTCCTTCACAACTCTACTCTACTCCTAATCTCTGCCAACATCTGTAAATAACTCTCATGCTCATTGACAAGACAGCATAAACAGATATGGGACCCGCCTCTCTCTGAAAGCCTGTCCCCTGTGCTGTAGTTGAGGGAATTTCACCAGAATAGCCAGTCTTAGACTTCAACAAAAAGTGTGTTTTCTTTGGGATAGCTGCCTAATATGCCTATGTTGACATTATACAAGCCACTTCAACTATGGTTTTCCCACTATCTCTTAATGTGTTCATTTCTTTGAATGTGCTGCCTATTAGAAAACAGACACGTGCCTGGCTAGTTCACTCAGTATCACCTCGTCCTTCTCCATAATTCTCTCTCTCTATCGCTTTCCCTCACTCACTGTAGCTGTGTCATATCTCTGTTCTTCTCATCTCATTATCTCGTTATCTCTGATCTCTCCGCCACTCTCTCCCTGCAGTCACTAGAGGATCTGGAGGACCAGAAGCGTAAGAAGAAGAAAGAGAAGATGGGCCTGGGCTCTCTGTCACGTGTCTTCGCCCGGGGAAAGCAGCGCAAGTCAATGGACCCGGGTCTGTTTGATGGTACTTCAACTCCTGATTATTACATAGAGGAAGATGCAGACTGGTGAAAGGGTGGCAGAGAGTCCCACCTGTGTTCCTGAGTGGTGATGCGTAAGAATGTGTGTGTGTGTGTGTGTGTGTTTGGCTGTATGTGTGTGTGTTTGGCCGTATGTGTGGGTGTGTGTGTACGTTTGTGTGCGTGTCCATGGTTGGAGGCCATGTGAGAAGCCTGAGGCGGATCATGCTTCGCAGAAGTGTAAAACTTAACAAGCAAATTGCATCTGTATGTACAGTATTGTAAATAGAGTGGGAAATGCAACCACCATTAGGGGAGAGTGGGGTATGTTGAGACATTTTTTTACATTCAGCATCACTACGTCAAGGGAAATCGTATTCTGTCTAACAAAGATATCTACATTTCAGGATGTTGTGTATCCCTGGAAAGAATCAGAATTCATGTAAACGTAACATAGCTTGTCCAAAAAAAGTGGTCTCTTGGCACAACTTATTCCAGGTATTGGCTAAATTGAGCATGGGAACATGTTAAGATGCCTTCAAATTTTAGTTCTGAATGAAATATTACCACTACGGTCTATCTTTATTTCCCAAACACAATTCAACACAATAACAATCACTGTCTTAAACATTTTGAGTATCTTTTAACGCAGGTTTAACACCTACATTTTTTAAACACTTTTAACATAGGCCAGGCCCTGTTGTTTATGCATATCCCAGCGATATTGCCGTGCATCACGCCTGGGAAGAAAGCACTTCATCTTGCCATTGGCTCAACCTGCCCCTGCCCAAATGGCTAAATTTTAACCCAAGCAACTATTTTGAGAACAGTTGAAGTCGGAGGTTTACATACACTTAGGTTGGAGTCATTAAAACTCGTTTTTCAACCACTCCACAAATTTCTTGTTAACAAACTATAGTTTTGGCAAGTCGGTTAGGACATCTACTTTGTGCATGACACAAGTAATTTTTCCAACAATTGTTTACAGATACATTGATTTATAAGTGAAATAATCTATCACAATTCCAGTGGGTCAGAAGTGTACGTACAATAAGTTTATTGTGCCTTTAAACAGCTTGGAAAATTCCAAAAAATTATGTCATGGCTTTAGACACTTCTGACCACGCAGATGTCATTCCGCTCAGGAAGGAGACGTGTTCTGTCTCCTAGAGATGAACGTACTTTGGTGGGAAAAGTGCAAATCAATCCCAGAACAACAGCAAACGACCTTGTGAAGATGCTGGAGGAAACAGGTACAAAAGTATCTATATCCACAGTAAAACGAGTCCTAAATCGACATAACCTGAAAAGCCGCTCAGCAAGGAAGAAGCCCCTGCTCCAAAACCGCCATAAAAAAGCCAGACTACGGTTTGCAACTGCACATGGGGACAAAGATCCCAGAGTCGCCTCTTCACTGTTCACGTTTAGACTGGTGTTTTGCGGGTGGGAAAAACATTTCTAAGTGACCCCAAACTTTTGAATGGTAGTGTATATCCACTACATGGCCCAAATTAGTGGCTTCGGCTATTTCAGCCGTACCCGTTACTGACAGGTGTATAAAATCGAGCACACAGCCATGCAAATGCCATTCACAAACTTTGGCAATAGAAGATCTCTACTAAAGATCTCAGTGACTTGACTTTTAACCTGCCACCATCATAGGACGCCACCTTTCAAAGAAGTCAGTTCGTCAAATGTATGCCCTGTTAGAGCTGCTGTCCTCAGTTGCAACACTCACTCCCGAGTTCCAAACTGCCTCTGGAAGCAACTTCAGCACAAGAACTGTTCATCAAGAGCGTCATAAAATGGGTTTCCATGGCCAAGCAGCCACACACTATTATCAGCCTATGATCACCATGCCCAATGCCAAGCGTCGGCTGGAGTGGTGTAAATCTCAGCGCCATTGGACTCTGGAAGAGTGGAAACGAAACGCGTTCTCTGGAGTGACGAATCACGCTTCCCCATCTGACAGTCCGACGGACGAATCTGGGTTTGGCGGATGCCAAGAGAACGCTACCTGCCTCAATGCATAGTGCCAAGTGTAAAGTTTGGTGGATGAGAAATAATGGTCTGGGGCTGTTTATCATTGTTCGGGCTATGCCCCTTTGTTACAGTGATGGGAAATCTTAACTCTACAGCATACAATAATATTCTAGACGATTCTGTGCATCCAACTTTGTGGCAACAGTTTGGGAAAGACCCCTTTTTTTGTTTCAGCATGACAATGCCCCCTGTGCACAAAGCAAGGTCCATGCAGAAATGGTTTGTCAAGATTGGTGTGAACTCAACCCCATCGAACACCTTTGGGACGAATTGGAACACCGACTGAGAGATAGGCCTAATCGCCCAACATCAGTGCCCGACCTCACTAATGCTCTTGTGGCTGAATGGAAGCAAGTCCCCGCAGCAATGTTCTAATGGATAAAAAGCTTTCCCAGAACAGTGGAGGCCCATTATTTGGGCCATGTAGTGTGTATATATACATATATATACAGTTGAAGTCGGAAGTTTACATACCCTTTAGTCAAGTACATTTAAACTCAGTTTAATCTATGTAAAAAATCCTTGTCTTAAGTCAGTTAGGATCACCACTTTATTTTAAGAATGTAAAATGTCAGAATAATACGAGAGAGAATGATTTATTTCAGCTTTTATTCATTTCACTACATTCCCAGTGGGTCAGAAGTTTACATACACTCAATTAGTATTTGGTAGCATTGCCTTTAAATTGTTTAACTTGGGTCAAACGTTTTAGGTAGCCTTCCACAAGCTTCCGACAATAAGTTGGGTGAATTTGGGCAATTCCTCCTGACAGAGCTGGTGTAACTGAGTCAGGTTTGTAGGCCTCCTTGCTCGCACGCGCTTTTTCAGTTCTGCCCACAAATGTTCTATAGGTTTGAGGTCAGGGCTTTGTTGACTTTGTTGTTCTTAAGCCATTTTGCCACAACTTTGGAAGTATGCTTGGGGTCATTGTCCATTTGGAAGACGAATTTGTGACCAAGCTTTAACTTCCTGACTGATGTCTTGAGATGTTGCTTAAAAAAATCCACATAATTTTCCTGCCTCATGATGCTATCTATTTCGTGAAGTGCATCAGTCTCTCCTGCAGCAAAGCACCCACATAACGTGATGCTGCCACCCCCGTGCTTCACGGTTGGGATGGTGTTCTTTGGCTTGCAAGCTTCCCCTTTTTCCTCCAAACATAACGATGGTCATTATGGCCAAACAGTTCTATTTTTGTTTCATCAGACCATAGGAAATTTCTCCAAAAAGTACAATTTTTGTCCCCATGTGCAGTTGCAAACCGTAGTCTGGCTTTTTTATGGCGGTTTTGGAGCAGTGGCTTCTTCCTTGCTGAGCGGCCTTTCAGGTTATGTCGATATAGGATCCGTTTTACTGTGGATATACAGTGAGGGAAATAAGTATTTGAACCCCTCTCAATCAGAAAGATTTCTGGCTCCCAGGTGTCTTTATACAGGTAACGAGCTGAGATTAGGAGCACACTCTTAAAGGGAGTGCTCCTAATCTCAGCTTGTTACCTGTATAAAAGACACCTGTCCACAGAAGCAATCAATCAGATTCCAAACTCTCCACCATGGCCAAGACCAAAGAGCTCTCCAAGGATGTCAGGGACAGGATTGTAGACCTACACAAGGCTGGAATGGGCTACAAGACCATCGCCAAGCAGCTTGGTGAGAAGGTGACAACAGTTATTGCGATTATTCGCAAATGGAAGAAACACAAAAGAACTGTCAATCTCCCTCCATGCAAGATCTCACCTCGTGGAGTTGCAATGATCATGAGAACGGTGAGGAATCAGCCCAGAACTACACGGGAGGATCTTGTCAATGATCTCAAGGCAGCTGGGACCATAGTCACCAAGAAAACAATAGGTACCACACTACGCCGTGAAGGACTGAAATCCTGCAGCGCCCGCAAGGTCCCCCTGCTCAAGAAAGCACATATACATGCCCATCTGAAGTTTGCCAATGAACATCTGAATGATAATGATTCAGAGGACAACTGGGTGAAAGTGTTGTGGTCAGATGAGACCAAAATGGAGCTCTTTGGCATCAACTCAACTCGCCGTGTTTGGAGGAGGAGGAATGCTGCCTATGACCCCAAGAACACCATCCCCACCGTCAAACATGGAGGTGGAAACATTATGCTTTGGGGGTGTTTTTCTGCCAAGGGGACAGGACAACTTCACCGCATTAATGGGACGATGGACGGGCCATGTACCGTCAAATCTTGGGTGAGAACCTGCTTCCCTCAGCGAGATCATTGAAAATGGGTCGTGGATGGGTATTCCAGCATGACAATGACCCAAAACACACGGCCAAGGCAACAAAGGAGTGGCTCAAGAAGAAGCACATTAAGGTCCTGGAGTGGCCTAGCCAGTCTCCAGACCTTAATCCCATAGAAAATCTGTGGAGGGAGCTGAAGGTTTGAGTTGCCAAAACGTCAGCCTCGAAACCTTAATGACTTGGAGAAGATCTGCAAAGAGGAGTGTGACAATATCCCTCCTGAGATGTGTGCAAACCTGGTGGCCAACTACAAGAAACGTCTGACCTCTGTGATTGCCAACAAGGGTTTTGCCACCAAGTTCTAAGTCATGTTTTGCAGAGGGGTCAAATACTTATTTCCCTCATTAAAATGCAAATCAATTTATAAAATTTTTCACATGCGTTTTTCTGGATTTTTTTGTTGTTATTCTGTCTCTCACTGTTCAAATAAACCTACCATTAAAATTATAGACTGATCATTTCTTTGTCAGTGGGCAAACGTACAAAATCAGCAGGGGATCAAATACTTTTTTCCCTCACTGTAGATACATTTGTACCTGTTAGCTCCAGCATCTTCAAAAGGTCCTTTGCTGTTGTTTTGGGATTGATTTGCACTTTTTGCACCAAAGTACGTTCATCTTTAGGAAACAGAATGTGTCTCCTTCCTGAGCGGTATGACGCCTGCATGGTCCCATGGTGTTTATACTTTCGTACTATTGTTTGTATAGATTAACGTGGTACCTTCAGGTGTTTGGAAATTGCTCCCAAGGTTGAACCAGACTTGTGGAGTTGTACAATATTTTTTCTGAGGTCTTGGCTGATTTCTTTTGATTTTCTCATGATGTCAAGCAAAGAGGCACTGAGTTTGAAGGTAGGCCTTGAAACACATCCACAGGTACACCTCCAATTGACTCAAACGATGTCAATTAGCCTATCTGAATCTTCTAAAGAATTTTCCAAGTTGTTTAAAGGCACAGTCAACTTAGTGTATGTAAACTTCTGACCCACTGGACTTGTGATACAGTGAATTATAAGTGAAATAATCTATCTGTAAACAATTGTTGGAAAAATTACTTGTGTCATGCACAAAGTAGATGTCCTAACTGACTTGCCAAAACTATAATTTGTGGAGTGTTTGAAAAACGAGTTTTAAACTTTCGACTTCAACTGTATATATATATATATATATATTGTTTTTCTGAATATATATTTTTTTCTCAAACCACCCGCAGGCCGAATTTGGACACCTTCCGTATGTTTGACACCACTGGTTTAGATTCATGCATCATTAAACCTATAACACAATTATTTTCATTAAACAGTTTTGGGGCCTAACTTGCTTACCACTTTTTACATGTGGTTTCTGCCTTCACATATTCCATGAAATTATGACCACTTCCTACATATTTGGTCACATTATTAATGTTGTATATAGCTTCCTAGAAACAATGAGTGGCGCAACAAACCCTGTAGCTCGACTTACACCACTTTCCCCTACTATGTGTGGATATGTTTACTATATCTGCCAAGCAAAAAGTGTCTGTATTTGATTTTCTTAATTGTCTTTATATTTGGAACTTTTGTTTTCGATAACTGCAAACTTGAAGGACTGCTGTATGTGTAAATAACACTCATCATGCACTTTGTGTTGTCTTTTTTCCCTGTTTTTCCCTGTTTTTCCCTGGAATGACTTTTTTTATTATGTAATTTTTGGCCTCCTCCCTGCTTTTTGTTTAACTTATACTCCCCATTAATTGTCCTGCTTGGTACATTCCCTCCACGTGACCATTTTGAGGAAGGTTTCCTGTAGGCAATGTGCAGACTCCTCAACCTCTCGTCAGCCTATGATGTGATGTCAAAAATTCACTAAATACCCACAAATATTGTATCTTCCCTACCACCAAGAAAGTTAAAAACATTGACTGTCATTCAAATTCCATTTTTAAAGGGGGCCATCTGTAATTGCTACATACATCTTTTGACTTTTCAATTAATTATATATTCTTCAAGAACTAATGAGAATATAACTTAGATGCCTCATGACCTTAGTTCAACTGTTGTACCCCATCAGAACCCAAAATATAAGCTTGTTTTGTAAACAATGTAATTGTAAACAAATATTGTATAGCCTCAAAACATGGTTAAAACTATAATGTTGAGTTATACCATGGCAGTGTTGAATATGTTTCTGATTGGCTTGAAGGGCATTCTAGAGCGTGCATTATTTCCCTATAACACATGGTATACAGTGCCTTCAGAAACACTTCTTGACTTTTTCTACATTTTGTTGTATTACAGCCTGAATTTTAATGAACTAAATTGAGATTTTGTATCATTGATCTACACACAATACCCCATAATGTTAAAGTGGAATTAGATTTGAGATTTGTTTTATTATTAATTAACAATTTTAAGCTGAATTGTCTTAACTCAATAAGTATTCAAACACTTTGTTATGGCAAGCATAAATATGTTTAGGAGTAAAAATGTCTCTGTACCACACACACACAATTATTTGTAAGGTCCCTCAGTTGAGCAGCGAATTTCAAACAGATTCAACCACAAAGACCAGGGAGGTTTTCCAATGCTTCGCAAAGAAGGTCACCTATTGGTATATGAGAAAAAAAAGCTGATATTGAATATCCCTTTCAGCATGGGAAAGTTATTAATTGTACTTTTACGACTTTCATAGATAGCTTGAATAGGCATGGATAGCTCATCCCTTTGCAATTTGATTGTCAAACTAGTAGACATCTGATGGAAATCCTCTAATTCTTATTCTGAGGAATTCCTGAAAGGTCAACAGTGGAGTTGAACATTTTTGGGAATATTCAGATGTGGAAACTTTCCGTGGGAATTAAAAGGAATATATGGTAATTAGCGGAAATATATGCGAATTAATATTAATACCATTTCAATGTAGATGTTTTTTGCATTGGATATATTTACCATATCATATGGAGACAGAAACATAAACCTTTAACCTTATCATAAGTAGACATGATTGCAAATGATTCAATCCTTCCAAAGAAAGAAAAATAAAATACATTTAGTTACGAATTGAACTTTAATTGAGATGACTCTTCACATGGGATGATTTCACTGAACAACAAAAGGAAGGGAATATTGAATGAACTCCAATGATCCAGCGCATCTCCCAAAAACGTTTTCAATATACAGTGCCTTGCAAAAGTATTCATCCCCCTTGGCGTTTTTCCTATTTTGTTGCATTACAACCTATAATTTAAATTTAATTTTATTTGGATTTAATGTAATGGACATACACAAAATTGTTTAAATTGGTGAAGTGAAATGAAAGAAATTCAAAAAAATTAAAAACGGAAAAGTGGTGCGTGCATATGTATTCACCCCCTTTGCTATGAAGCCCCTAAATAAGATCTGGTGCAACCAATTACCTTCAGAAGTCACATAATTAGTGAAATAAAATCCACCTGTGTGCAATCTACGTGTCACAAGATCTGTCACATGATCTCAGTATACATACACCTTTTCTGAAAGGCACCCAGAGTCTGCAACACCACTAAGCAAGGGGTACCACCAAACAAGCAGCGCCATGAAGACCAAGGAGCTCTCCATACAGGTCAGGGACAATGTTGTGGAGAAGTACAAACCCTACACTCTCATCATCCCGAGAATACCAACCCCCCAGTGAAGCATGGTGTCGGCAGCATCATGCTGTGGGGATGTTTTTCATCGCCAGGGACTGGGAAACGGGTCAGAATTGAAGGAATGATGGATGGCGCTAAATACAGGGAAATTCTTGAGGGGAAACCTGTTTCAGTCTTCCAGCGATTTGAGACTGGGACGGAGGTTCACCTACCAGCAGGACAATGACCCTAAGCATACTGTTAAAGCAACACTCGAATGGTTTAAGGGGAAACATTTAAATGTCTTTGAATGAACTAGTCAAAGCACAGACCTCAATCCAATTGAGAATCTGTGGTATGACTTAAATATTGCTGTACACCAGCGGAACCCATCCAACTTGAAGGAGCTGGAGCAGTTTTGCCTTGAAGAATGGGCAAAAATCCCAGTGGCTAGATGTGCCAAGCTGATAGAGACATACCCCAAGAGACTTGCAGCTGTAATTGCTGCAAAAGGTGGGGTGAATAGTTATGCACGCTTATTTCTTGTTTGTTTCACAATAAAAACAATTGCATCTTCAAAGTGGTAGGCATGTTGTGTAAATCAAATGATACAAACCCCCCAAAAATCTATTTTAATTCCAGGTTGTAAGGCAACAAAATAGGAAAAATGCCAAGGGGGTGAATACTTTTGCAAGCCACTGTATGTGTAAAATGATAGTCTAGAAACTAAAGCTTTGGTTGTCTTCCTCTCAAGCTTCCATGTCTTCTCCCTGGACCTCCTCTTGAACATCAGACTCTGAGGCCTCATCTTCACTGTCACTTTCCAAACTTGTTGAGGATGGCACGTTAGGCTCAAAAAGCCTAACATTTGCCCGGATGGCCACCAATTTTTCAACCCTTGCATTGGTCATCCTGTTGCGTGCTGTGGTGTGTGTGTTCCCAAACAAGGACCAGTTGCGCTCTGAGGTGTCTGATCTTGGTGGGATTTGGAGGATGATGGAGGCAACAGGGCAAAGAGCCTCAGATCCACAAAGTCCTTTCAACCAGGTGGCTGATGAGATATGTTGGCATGACAGCCATATTGCATCTCCATCCCAAAGCCTTTGCTTGGAAGTGTACTTCGCCAGACTGTCAAGAACCTTGCCCTCATCCAGGCCAAGGTGGTGGGACACGGTAGTGATGACACCTAGGGCTTGTTGATCTCTGCACCCGACAGGATGCTCTTGCCAGCACACTGCGGCATGTATTTCAGAACTACAGTTTCCTCTGCTTGGAGCAACAGTGAAGTGGGCTGGGCAGTACGGATTTCTTCTCTTACATCTGCAAGCAGAGTCTGAAGAGTCTGAAGGATGGCATTGTCTCCCTCAATCCGTGCAATGGCTACTGCTATAGGTTTCAGGAGTTTCAGGCTGCTTACCACTCTCTCCCAAAATGCATCATCGAGGAGGATCCTCTTGATGGGGCTGACCATTTCGGCAGACTGTGATATGGCCATTTCTTGGAGAGACTCCTTCCCCTCCAGGAGACTGTCAAACATGTTGACGACCACCCCAACGGGTGTTGTTGGGCAGCTTCAATGTGGTGCTCTTATTCTTCTCACTTTGATTGGTGAGGTAGATTGCTGCTATAACTTGATGACGCGTCACATACCTAACCATTTCCTTGGCTCTCTTGTAGTGTATCCATTGTTTTCAGTGCCATGAGGAGCAGATTCAATGCATGAGCAGCACAGCCAATTGGTGTGATGTGACGGTAGGACTCCTCCACTTTAGACCAAGCAGCCTACATGTTCGCAACATTGTCTGTCACCAGTGTAAATACCTTCTGTGGTCCAATGTCATTGATGACTGCCTTCAGCTCATCTGCAATATAGATACCGGTGTGTCTGTTGTCCCTTGTGTCTGTACTCTTGTAGAATACTGGTTGAGGGATGGAGATGATGTAGTTAATTATTCCTTGCTCACGAACATTCAACCACCCATCAGAGATGATTGCAATACAGTCTGCTTTCTCTGTGATTTGCTTGACCTTCACTTGAACTCTGTTGAACTCTGCATCCAGGAAATTAGTAGATAAAGCATGTCTGGTTGGAAGGGTGTATGCTGGGCGAAGAACATTCAGAAATCTCTTCCAATGCACTCTGCCTGTGAGCATCAGAGGTGAACCAGTTGCATACACAACTCGAGCAAGACATTCATCAGCATTTCTCTGACTACGTTCCTCCATTGAGTCAAAAAAACTTCTGATTCCAGGAGGACCATGAGCTGTTGCTATCGATAAGGTGTCTGATTCATCATTTTCACCTCAAATAGAAGTAGAGGGACTTTTGTCAGAGGTTGCTTGTTGTGAGCGCTGAGGGAACTTTATGCACTTGGCCAGATGATTCTGCATCTTTGTTGCATTCTTCACATATGATTTGGTACAGTATTTGCAAATGTACACAGCTTTTCCTTCTACATTAGCTGCAGTGAAATGTCTCCACAAATCAGATAGTGCCCGTGGCATTTTCCTGTAAAGATTAGAAAAAAATGAGTACAAAAAATTTATAAATACAATTCAATGTACAGATAAATAGTTAAGCAGTTAGATTAAACAACTCCTTTGTAAGATAACTATTATAAAATTAAATGTATGGAAACTAGCAGAAAGTGTTAACAAGTTAGAAATTATTTAAACACTTTGCTGTAGGCTACTATTTACTAGTTAACAAAACATAATGTATGTCACATAAAATATATTCATCCCACCCAGTATTTTAATCAAAACATACCAGAAAGCATGTAGTCCCTTGCTCAGACAGTGTAGTAGTGTGGGCTCAATAGCATCTCATTAGTATGCAAGACCTTGAGAATCAGCTGTACATGTGATGGAAGAATGCACTGTGCATGCAGAGGGTTGCAATTCCATTGAATTGGGGATAGTTTAACCAAAATATGCCACATGACCTACAATTGCCTTATGTGTATCCCACAAAAAAGGTTCACTGTTATAAGCTAACTTTTTTTATGAATTTAATCAAAATCCCCCAAATTCCAGGGCTTAACTTCCCATGGAAAATTTCCCCCAAAAATCCGGAAATTTACCGGAAGGTTTCCGACCCTTTGCAACCCTAGTCAACGGTATTAACTCCAACATTTCAACAGCTTTCAGAGAGCAAAGCATCTCTAGAGTTTTAATCCTATTTTAATTACGAGGATTATCACAATAATCCAAAATAATAAATTCAGCTTTTATTCTAAATTACCCTTATCCTCAAAACTGCTGAATTAATTGATGCCCTTCTCAAGTAGATGGAATATACTTGCAGCTCTGAAACACAATATAGCCTATAAGCTTGTCATGGTTTCACTGTTAGAAGTGGCTCTAATTTCAAAATGTTATACAGTAGACAACACTGGTCCATACTGAAAAGTACACTACCTTGCAACCTTTTTGCAGCAGGAATTGACATAGGAACGTGTCAATAAGGTCACTACAACACCACCTCCACACACCTTTAGCCACTGTTAGCTCCTCTCCTGCTCTCTAGTTTGCTGGTGAGTTTGCCGGTATAGTCTTTACCCTGCTGCACCAGGAAATTCGTTTCAGTCTGACAGACAATACAGCTTCAGGTTCGATTGACAGGGTGGGTGGTAGGATAGGTTGAGAGAAGACAGTATTTTTGATGAGCTGTTATGCTGCGTGTTAAAACCAAATTGAGCCGAGCTAATCAAACTGAAATAAATGCACACCATATCCCCCCCCCCTGAAAGGTTAATAGTGTTTTACCCTGGGGGGAAAAAAACAAAAGATAGATTACATTTTTATCATTTTTCCCTGAACAGAAGTATGCCTTGCTTTATAGGAAATCCCCATTGACATTGAACTACTGCCTGTTAACGGTTCATCCTACCTGCTAGAGAATGGAAAGGAAAAGAAACACTCATTAAAAATGAAATTGCTACTTAGTAATTGGAGGCCCCCCAATAAGCATGTAAAAGATTATGGTGTATGGCAGAAATTCTCAACTGGGGTCGCGGGAGGTTTCGAATGGGTCGCAGGTGTCTGAGTAAAAAATATTTCTACAAGTATTTTTTTTAATACATTTTTGGGGGGTGTGAAAAATACTCAGTCTGAATTTAAACTACTAAAGCTAGATAGAACACGTGAAGGAATTATAATAAAAAAATTGCTTTCCAGATGGCATTTTGGCAACAACAAAAAAATGCTATGCTAATATTGCTAAAATTGGGTCGTAACAGACAATTTGGGTCCCTTGGCAAAACCCTATACAAATTGTATCTCATTCGTAGTTATCTCACTCACAGACGCTTATGTCAACAACTACAGGTTGCATACCCTATGTCATGTGGTTGGCTGTCTACATCTTGATGGTGTTATCAAGGGTCCATTTATTGAAATTATTATTTAGGGTCCTTAAATCAAATGGAATATCTGGAATATATATCGGAATATTAAAGCATCTTCTACTGCAGGAACACCCTATCAAATGAACATTATATCATTTCACGCTGCAACTTCCCTTTAATTTCTTGGTTGAATATTTACATTTTTTGTAAATGAGGAAACATTATTGAAATTGCTATTAAAGAGTTTTATTTAAAGTAAAATAATTGGTCTCAACTGAGGCTCAAGCCGTGAGAACTAGAATATGTTTAGCACTTGAGGGGGTAGTAAATAACTTTTAATGGCATGGCAACAAATATGCGAAGAAATTAAATGAGGATAATTATTTTTAAATAAAATAAATAACACGGAATTTCCACATGGCTTTCCTCTGTTCCGTGTGTTTGTTTGTGGTATGGCTTTAATCCTAATCCCTTGTCATGCTGGGAGGGCTGCCATCTTCTGTCACAGGAGTGGCAGCTTCCCCCAGCCGGCAGAGTCCATCTGTGACAGGGCTTCATCCCAATCCTCCCAAATGGCTGCCTTTCCTCTTTGACTCCTTCACCTCACGGCCACTTAGACATGGCCTGGGCTCAAATAGTATTCTCATATTTTTTCAAATATGAGATTGTTTTTCAAGAAGATCAGAAAAGAGTAAAGGATGTCATTTGAGATGGTTGGAACGCAGCCCATACTGTATGTTAGCAAACAGTGTCAGTAACATTCTCCCATAACCTTTAACTTGTCTAATACTACTGCCACCCTGTCTGACCTCTGACCTCCCCAGTCTTGTAACCCAGGAAGAAGCCGTGAGTGCACCTCACACCCAATACTAATTCCAATTGATTCGCCATAGCACATTTAGCCCCCTAAAATCAGGGTTGTGTTCATTAGGCACTAAATGAAAGAAAATGGATTGGAACAGGGAGGGCCTGCCTGGACATGTCTAATAGGTGATGCTGATTTTTATTTTAGTTTGCAAAAACGATTTTTGTTGTGTGCCCTAATGAACACGATCAAGTTCTATCAAACTGGGTTGCAGACTGTGTGCGGACTCTGGTTGTTAGGAAACATGCTTGTTTTGAATCCAGCACTGCTTCAAGTTGACCAGCGTTGGAATATAATATAATCACTTTTTCCTGTGAAGTAGACTACACAGTAGACCTACTATGTATACTTCTGGATGAGTTTACATACAGTACCAGTCCAAGGTTTGGACACACCTACTCATTCAAGGGTATTTCATTATTTTTACTATTTTCTACATTGTAGAATAATAGTGAAGACATCAAAACTATGAAATAACACATACGGAATCATGTAGAAACCAAAATATATTTATACTTGAGATCATTCAATGTAACCAACCTTTGCCTTGATGACAGCTTTGCACACTCTTGGCATTCTCTCAACAAGTCTCCTCTGAACAGTTGATTTTGAGATGTGTCTGTTACTTGAACTCTGTGTTATTTGGCTGCAATCTGAGGTGCAGTTAACTCTAGTGAACGTATCCTCTGCAGCAAATGTAACTCTGGGTCTTCCTTTCCTTTTCATCATAGCGATTGATTGAGGGTTTTTACGACCGAACTCTTAACATTTTCCAGATTGGCTGAAACTGTCGTTTCTAGCTTATTTGAGCTGTTCTTGCCATAATATTGACCAAATAAGGCTTTTACCAAATAGGGCTTTCTTCTGTATACCACCCATACCGTGTCACAACACAACGGATTGGCTCCAAAGCATTAAGAAGGAAAGAAATTCCACAAATTAACAAGGCACACCTGTTAATTGAAATGCATTCCAAGTGACTACCTCATGAAGCTGGTTGAGAGAATGCCAAGAGTGTGCAAAGCTGTCATCAAGGCAAAGGGTTGCTACTTTGAAGAATCTCAAATATATTTTGATTTGTTTAACACTTTTTTGGTTACTACATAATTCCATATGTGTTATGTCATAGTTTTGATATCTTCAGTATTATTCTACAATGTAGAAAATAGTAAAAATAAAGAAAAACCCTTGAATGAGTGGGTGCCCAAACTTTTGACTGGTACTGTATATGTGACCAATCGTCTCGATTCGGTTTTGTGTAGCAAAATTTGAAATTGTGATTTTTACATTGGATAAAAGTAGAAACTCAGAGCTAGAAATGGTATGTCATACACTACAGTTGGGGATGAATGGGAAATTAATTCATCTTTGAAAATTGATAAACTTGTAACCTCACTTTTGAGAAAATGGTCCTTGAATGTTTTGGTACACCTACTGGAGAGCTCTTCTTTGTCTACACCCATTAAACATCGTTCACACCCTCTTAAGCTTTAGCACCACCCATCTCTATTTTTATATTATCCAGAGCGTTGGTGACTGCAACTGGCAAAAATGTAATTACACTTTTTTGCCAACGTTTACTGACACTGGCCATATTCAACGGTCGTTGAGCGTTCGTAAATTCATTCATTGGTTATTCTGGCTCACTCAGACGAGTAGATAGCCAGAGCGAATTTATCAACTACGTCTATCGACAGTTGTCGCAGTGACATCATGAACTTTCTATTGAAATGGTTATTTGCATAGTGGAGTTTTTTTGTTAAGACATGTAGCTAGCTAGCTAAACAATGAACCATAATCCCAAACCATAATCTCATAAAGTTACTACCCTGCATAAATCTGCAGGTAGTTTACCAACCAGGTTCAATGTTAGCTAGCTAACATTAGGCTATAACTAGCTAATACAAATGGTTCTGAGATATGAATAATATTACTACACAGATCATACACGTAACGTTAGCTAGCTAATAGTACACTTGAAATGAAAACCACTTTCTGACAACATTTGAAACGTTGTAATATCTGAAAATGTAGCTAGCTAGACTATCTTACCCATATACATGGATTGACAGCTCTCCTTCTCTGTCATGGATGCCATGGTTGCCCTTAGTTTGAAGATGTAATCCGAGATAGTTGTTTTATACAACAGCCTTCTGCGTGTTCTCTTTTCAACTCTGTCTTAGAATTTTCTCCATCTCCTTAGCTATCATACTCTAATTCCAGCTATCATACAAAACTCGGTCCACTTATGCAGTTCTACTACATGATGTCTTTCAAAAAAGCCGCGTTAGAAAGGATTACCTACACATACTGACCAGCTCATGTTATAGACAGAAGCGTGCTACATGGCAGACCAATCCGAACTCATCTTTCGGCATGTCCAGCCCACTCATTATCTCAGCCAATCATGGCTAGCAGGAAGGTTGTGTGACTTTTTCCGGGGCTAAACCAACTAGGCTTGTAATTTAACCATTTTATTCGTATTTACAGATGACATACAAGTTTGTTGTTAAGTTACATGAAAGTTCAAATGTTGTAGAAGTCATTTCTGCCAAAAAACGCAATTTTCTTTAACCTTTATTTTACAATGACGGCCTACCCCGGCCAAACCCTGACCCGGAGTACGCTGGGCCAATTGTATGCCTCCCTATGGGACTCCCAATCACAGCCAGTTGTGATACAGCCCGGGATCGAACCAGGGTCTGTAGTGATGCATATAGCACTGAGCTGCAGTGCCATAAACCGCTGTGCCACTCGGGAGCGTGACATACGCTTCGTTTCCTGAAATGAGTCATATAACAAACTGAGGACAGGACGGCAACATCATAGCCATGAACAATAGTTGAGCAGGACTCCCCAGTTAGTTAAGCAAACTAAGGCTCCTAAACTGAGTTCTGAAACTGCGATTTTGTAGCCGACTTGATCACACTAGTTCATCGAGGAAGGAAATTGACCTGCAGTAGTGTAACGGAGATTGAGCTTGCTCTGATACACACTACAGGAGGGAACCACCAAACACTCAAAACGAAACAAGTTATTTTTATTTTTTTTAAGGCTGGGATATGACTTTAATTTCTTATGCAATGATAACACACAAGGATTATTTACAGATGATTTATTCAGTGCGTTCTCCTGAAAATTACAAAAAAATATATGGTTTTGGTGGATAACACTAAATTGATGATTGATGAGATTGTGGACTACAGAAAAAAGAGGACCGAGCACGCCACAATTCTCATCGACGGGGCTGCAGTGGAGCAGACTGAGAGCTTCAAGTTCATTGGTGTCCACATCACCAACAAACTAACATGGTCCAAGCACACCAAGACAGTCAGGAAGAGGGAACGACAAAACCTTTTCCCCCTCAGGAGACTGAAAATATTTGGCATGGGTCCTCAGATCCTCAAAAGGTTCTACAGCTGCGCCATCGAGAGCATCACTGCCTGGTATGGCAACTGCTCGGCCTCCGACCACAAGGCACTGCAGATGGTAGTGCGAACGGCCCAGTATATTTGGGGCCAAGCTTCCTGCCATCCAGGAACTCTATGCCAGGCGGTGTCAGAGGAAGGCCCTAAAAATTGACAAAGACTCCAGCCACCCTAGTCATAGACTGTTCTCTCTGCTACCGCACCGCAAGCGGTACCGGAGCACCAAGTCTAGGTCTAGATTTTTTAAACTGCATTGTTGGTTAAGGGCTCATACAGTGGGGCAAAAAAGTATTTAGTCAGCCACCAATTGTGCAAGTTCTCTCACTTAAAAAGATGAGAGAGGCCTGTAATTTTCATCATAGGTACACTTCAACTATGACAGACAAAATGAGGAAAAAAAATCCAGAAAATCACATTGTAGGATTTTTAATGAATTTATTTGCAAATTATGGTGGAAAATAAGTATTTGGTCA
>QNTS01000945.1:439657-462525 GCA_003317085.1 Hucho hucho
TGACCAAATACTTATTTTCCACCATAATTTGCAAATAAATAAATAAAAAATCCTACAATGTGATTTTCTGGATTTCTTTTTCTCATTTCGTCTGTCATAGTTGAAGTGTACCTATGATGAAAATTACAGGCCTCTCTCATCTTTTTAAGTTGGAGAACTTACACAATTGGTGGCTGACTAAATACTTTTTTGCCCCACTGTAAGTAAGCATTTCACTGTAAGGTTGATGTTCGGCGCATGTGACTAATAAAATTTGATTTGGAGAAGAAAAAAAATATTCTACTAAGCTAAAATATAGAATTGTTTTGGATGGTCATACCAAGGATCTAGCTATTTTATTTTTAGGACCCCTTTAGGTATGACACAAAAAATATAAAACATTTATCTGACGAAACATTGAATTTGGTCTTACTGATATTAGCCAATAGAAACACATTGAATAACAGATTCATATATGGAAAAACAGGTTTTTGTTTGCATACAGTGCATTCGGAAAGTATTCAGCCCCTTGACTTTTTCCACATTTTGTAATGTTACAGCCTTATTCTACAATGGATTAAATAGTTTTTTCCCCCTCATCAATCTACACACAATACCCCATAATGACAAAGCAAAAACAGGTTTTTAGAAATGTATTGCATTTTTGCCACTCCTGCGTTGTCTTGGCTGTGTGCTTAGGGTCATTGTCCCGTTGGAAGGTGAACCTTCACCCCAGTCTGAGGTCCTGAGTGCTCTGGAGCAGGTTTTCATCAAGGATCTCTCTGTACTTTGCTCCATTCATCGTTACCTTGATCCTGGCTAGTCTCCCATTCCCTGCCGCTGAAAAACATCCCCATAGCATGATGCTGCCACCACCATGCTTCACCGTAGGGATGGTGCCAGGTTTCCTCCAGATGTGAAGAGTTCAATCTTGGTTTCGTCAGACCAGAAATTATTTTGGCAAACTCCAAGCGGGCTGTCATGTGCCTTTTACTAAGGAGTGTCTTCCATCTGGCCACTCTACCATAAAGGCCTGATTTGGTGGAGTGCTGCAGAGACGGTTGTCCTTCTGGAAGGTTCTCCCATCCCCACAGAGGAACTCTGGAGCTCTGTCAGAGTGACCATTGGGTTCTTGGTCACCTCCCAGACCAAGGCCCTTCTCCCCCAATTGCTCAGTTTGGATTTACCACAGGTGGACTCCAAATGAGTTGTAGAAACATCTCAAGGATCATCAAATTTGAGTCTCTTATCAAAGGGTCTGAAAACTTATGTAAATAAGGTATCTGTTTTTTATTTTTAATACATATGCAAACATTTCTAAAAACCTGTTATTGATTTGTCATTATATGGTATTGTTTGTAGGTTCAGGATATTTTATTTATTTAATCCATTTTAGAATAAGGCTGTAACGTAACAAAATGTGGAAAAAGGGAAGGGGTCTGAATACTATCAGAATGCACTGTATGTAGAATTCTTTTAACCCTTTTTCTTATATTCTTTTTAATTCTAGAATGCTGCTGTAGATTACTGATAATTTAAGATATAACTCATTTTCTCAAACCAACAACCATACTATAGCTAAAACTGACACCACATTCATGTCAATAGGAATAAGACAATTTTTTTAAATTGCAGTAAATATGACTAAATTACTCAAAATATACCAAGTACAATATATTATACATAAATATTATTAACATATAAATATTTATCCAAAATGTGGCCGGAGGATATTATTCAGAAAGTATTTCAATGTCCACACAAAGTAGGCTATTAGATTGACAACGATTCTTACTTATGTAAAAATGCAAACAACTACTTCAAAATGTAGATAACCTCTCTCAATAATATTTTGTACAGACCAGGCCTGACACACTTTGCCCTGCGTCTACTCCGAATGTACACGACACACCTCAATCAGACCTCTTCTTCCTCCTACATTCCCGTAACCGTCCATCGATCCGGATGGTTAAGGCGATGAGTGAGTCGAGAGCCGTCGGTAGTTCCCGGGATGCAAGCTCGTCCTTTACCCCCACCGATAACCCTTGCAGGAACAGCACTTCCGGGTTCCAGGTACCCTCCGCTGCCAGCGTGCAGGACTCCACCGCATAGTCTGTCACACTGAGGGAGCCCTGCCGAAGCTGGAGTAACTTCCGGGCAGCCTCTCTCCCAGACACCAGAGCCTCAAAAACATTTCTCACCTCCGCCACGAATACCTCCAGACTGAGGCAGACAGTGGATTGTTGCTCCCACACCGCCATGGCCCAGGTGAGTGCCCTCCCGGGCATTAGCGTAATAATGTACGCTATCTTCGAGCCGTCCAAGGGGAACGAAGAAGTCTGCAGCTCGAAAACGAGGGAGCACTGGGAGAGAAAGGCCCGGCAGGTTCTGGAATCTCCATCGTAGCACTCCATGGGAGGTAAGCGGGGTTCCCAGGAAACTGGGGTGATGGCTCTGCTACCAGCCGGGTTACTGAGGGGCTGGGAGGTTACCGTTGTGGTAGGCTGCTTAGTAGGCAACCCACAAAGTGTCCAATGCTAGGTCGTGACGTTCTGCCACGTCCTGGAACCCTTCCATCAGACCACGAAGCATCTCCTAGTGTGTCCCAATGAGGGCTCCTTGGGAGGAGATGGCGTGGCGGAGGTGGTCCAAGTCTGCTGGGTCAGTCATGGCCAGTTCGTACTATCAGGAATCGAGGTAAGACCCAAGTGCAGACTGTGTGAAATAACAATGTTTATTGTAACCACAAGGGCAGGCAAACGACAAGTCAAGGCAGGCAGAGGTCGAAAATCCAGAGCAGAGGCCAAGGTACAGGGCGGCAGGCATGCTCAGGGTCAGGTCAGGCAGTGTTCCGGTACAGGGTCAGGACAGGCAAAGGTCAAAAACCAGGAGGACGAGAAAAAGAGAGACTAGGGGAGACTAGCTATTCCCCATTATTCACAGCATCAAACATCGACAACACCAAGCATGTGCTGTTTACTTATTTGACTCACCTCGACATCATCGCTTTCAAAGTGCGAGGACCTGTCCGAATCCGTATCACCAACCAACACAGATACAGCCTCTTTCACAGTGAAAAGTCGTATCCACTTCGGTACCGTCATTTTGAGTAAAAATAAAAACATGTCGAAAAGTTAAATGACAGCATTTCCGGTTTCTGATTGATTGACACGTGAGTACGACAACAGGTTGTTAGCAAGTTAGTTTTGCGATATTGACACAGATATTATTGTTAGAAAAACAAGGCAGTTCGCGGCCACTATAGTAATTTAAAGAAAGGCCATCGACGGTAGCTAGGGGTTCTACAGAGTTAAAAATGAAAATCTGAAATGTCTTGAGTATTCAACACCTTTGTTATGGCAAGCCTAAATAAGTTCTGGAGTAAAAATAAAATACACTGGAGTTGTTTAAATCCCCTTAAAAATCTATGGCAATACTGGGAAATGAATGTCTAGCAATGATCAACAACCAATTTGGCAGAGCTTGAAGAATTTTGAAAAGAATAATGGGCAGGTGTGGAAAGCTGTTAGAGACTTACACAGAAACACCCACAGCTGTAATCACTATTTAATTAGCAAAAATGTCTTAAAACATGTTTTCACTTTGCCATTATGCGGTATTGTGTGTAGTAGATGGGTGATTTTTTAAAAATATTTAATACATTTTGAATTCAAACTGTAACAACAAAATATGGAATACTGTGAGTGAAGGAGTGTGAATACTTTCTGAAGGAGCTGTTTACTTCCATATTTTTTTTATACTGGCACCGGGCTACCTTCATGCGAGTCTTGTGGGTGCCCTTGAGCAAGACCGACATCTACGTGTTTGTGAGTGTCTCACTTTTCCATAGAGGGGTCATATTTGTGTGTGCCCAAAACTGTTCGGACGGCACAGACAGAAGTTGGCAGATCGGCGGTACCAACTTCAGATGAGTCCCATGATGCTTGTGGGGTCGTAGAGCAAAACAGAGAACACCATTGTGTTTGTGAGTTTCATCTTTACATAGAGTGATTTGTTTATTATGTTAGTTTCTAGGCCAAACCGTTCGGACGCTACAGACTGACAGATTTTTGGGATGTCTCATGGTCTGACACACATCGCTGTAGCTCGGCCACCTTCCAACGCAGGTACGGAAGGTTGCCATTGGCGAATGCGGTGGATTGAGATGCAGCCCATGAAAAAACCCAGATATCTCTAGCTTACAGTAAACAGACGGATTTTGATGGGGATTTTTGTATTATGCTAATTCGATTTCTGCAGGGGCACGGACATCGACTCTAGGGGGTTTTAAAGTGACATTCAAACCTCCAAAATGTACTAAATATTCTTAAACAACTCCTTATTTCCTAGTTCATAGAGAAAGATTGATTTAGAAATTAAATGGTGTATCTGACTTTGTGCTTCTAATGAGTATGATAGGAGACAGAGTGCTGGTTTGAAGCAGGGCGCAGCAGGTGTTTTTTTAGTAAAGGACCACAGGAGGAGGCAGGTAGCAGGGTCCAGGGATAGGCAGAAGGTCATAAACAGGGAATCCAAAAAGGTAACAGTACAAGCAGGGAAAAAGGCTAATAACGTATTCCGGGAGATCAGGCAAGAGGTTGATGACAGGAAATCTGATTGGCAAAAGTACAACCAGGGAATGGGCAAAAGGGTTGTTAGTGAGGATGGCCAAAAACTACAATACATGGAAGGACCAATATGGACATAAACAGCGCTCCGACTAGAATGTGTACAAAAACAAACAATATCTCACAATGATGGGGTGCATTGAACTGAACTAAATAGTGTGTGTAAATGACATACAGGTGTGTGAACAGGTGATCAGAATTCAGGTGATTGGGATCTGGAGAGTGAGCTGCGTTTAGGGTATTTATGTGTTTGAGAGTGTGAGCTGGAAAGTGAGCTGCGTTCAGGGGATCTATGTGTTTGAGAGTGTGAGTTGGAAGCAGACGTTACAGTGCTGAAATCAACAGTTATCTGAACGTTTAGCAAAGATATTTGTCTACTTTGCGATACATCCCTCTACAAGTAATAATAATTACATTTATTTTGTATATTTCATAAGTTATGCTTTCGTCGACACAATACAAAAAGGTGATTTAACAACAAAATTGCTATAACAGAGAGTATCACACCTACTGAAGAAATACGGCTTATGACATGGTTGTATTCTACACCTAGTTGACCTTTGATTCCGCGTCTTATCGACACTGCTTGACATGCAGAAACCTTTCCCCCACCGTTTCCATTAATTTGATGGTCGGAAGTAGTGCATATTTACATAGAGGATCAATAAGGGGTAATATAATCTGTTTTACAAGTAGCCTTAGCTTTCATATTTAATATGGGTTGTAGACACTTTCACCAGTAACACTGGTTTTGTTTTTTGAGGACAACGGATGTTATTAGTCTGTTAATAGAATGCAGGGCTCCCTTGTAAAAGAGACCTTGTTCTCAATGGGACACCCTGTTCAAATAAAGGTCAAATATTTGTTTAAATCAAATGAATGTATAAAACCAGGTACATCGCCTTTGACATTACAGCACAGACCAAAAGTGATTGTTTCAAAACACGGAGTCCTCTCTTCTTGAGTGTTGAGCAGGATGTGAGGAAATGTTTTCTCAGTGTCACGCACAGACAGACTGGGCTGTCTCCAGGGCAAAGGGTTGCTCTTCAAACAGCCGTTGAGGCTCAAACGACAGGGGAGGATGGTGGTTTTGAATTTGTGGTGCCCTCCTTGGCTTCCTCCCATGTTTGTGAAACTGAAGCAGCCATCCGAACTATCGTTGGGTCCCAGAGGATCCTCAGGCCACTACTCCACTTTAAATACTATTTTCACACTGTTGTGCAGACGGAACTGTATGGGAGAGTGGGGTAAGTTGAGCCATTTTTTTACATTCTATATCACTCAGTCAAGGGAATTATAGTATTCTTTCTAACAAAAATATATACATATATGTATTTCAAGATGTGTATCCATGGAAATAGTTAGAATTCATGTAAACATTAGTTTTGAAAACATAGCTTGTCTAAAAAAAAGTGGTCTCTTGGCACAACTTACTCTGGTTATGAGGCACATTGCCTTCGGAAAGTATTCATACCCCTTGACTTATTCCACATGTTGTTGCGTTACGACTGAATTCAAAATTGATTAAATATATGTTTTTTTTCTCTCACCCATCTACACACAATAACCCATAATGACAAAGTGAAAACATGTTTTTAGAAGTATTCACACCCCTGACTCAATACTTTGTAGAAGCACCTTTGGCAGCAATTACAGCTGTGAGTCTTTCTGGGTAAGTCTCTAAGAGCTTTTCACAGCTGGATTGAACTTATTTGGCTTGCCATAACAAATTGGTTGAATACTTATTGACTTATTGAAAATTTTGTAAAACATCATTCTACTTTGACATTATGGGGTATTGTGTGTAGGCCAGTTACAGAAATGTCAATGTAATCCATTTTAAATTCAGGCTGTGCGAATACTTTCTGAAGGCACTGTAAGTTGAGCCGTAGGACAAGGTAAGTTAAACAACTTCTGGGCCCTTTAGCCATTTGTTGGTAAGCCAGACAGTTTTTAGGTGAGTCGCTTGAGTATTTTGTTGTAGCTAATAAGCGGATTTGTCTGTTAACTTATTTCAGTAGGCTAATATTTACCAATGTATTTTGTTATTTTTGTATTGAAATCAAGGAAGTAGATTTAATGCGCGCCACGAGTCGGGACTTCTTATCAGTATTATGAGTAATGGAAAAGGGAATTGGCTCACAAAGCTAAATAAAACACAACAGTCAACAAGACATGATAACGTTACCTTTACAGTAGCAAGCCAAATGCATCACAAGCTAGTTTAGCAAATGTCAAACAAATAACGTTATAAATTACTTTGTAGTGAATACAGATGTTAGCAACTTAGCTTGCAACCTACCTCGAATGGGTGGAGCTTTCCAGCTCATTGTGGTAGAAATAGAACCCAGTTTCAACTGGTCCTGAAGGGATCACTGCACACAGACAACCGCAGCTGGTGGATCACTTCAGGCTTCATATTGACACCATAATCAGGAAGTCGGATGGCCTGCAGCCATACCATGACACAAAGTTGTATAGTGGACCGGAAAAGAAGGAAAATGTGTGTATTTGTATCTGACAGGGACGTTATTGTATCTGGGTACAATGCACCTCATATTGTCCAGATATTCTGCCTACTTACTTCCCTAAAGTTTCTCAGCTACTCAAGTACTTTTTGTCTACTACTTTACTTCAGAGATTGGAAACCACTACTAACCGCTAGCCTAGCTAATATCTCTTTGTTTACTTCCTGACTTCCTTTCTTGAAGACCAAAAGTAGACGCTCTTTCGTCCCGGCTCATATAATGATCAATCTTAGAACCACAAGGAAGAGTATCAACGAATTACAGACGAAATGGAAGATCTTTGCGCTAACACGAAGTAGGTCTTTGTTTATATACTTTTTACATAAAACAACATATTTATTTGGTAATTCAATGCCGAGACACCAACTGATGTTTGTGTAATGATAAATACACTGTTTTTAATGCATTTTAGGTCATTTTGGTAATGTAGCATTTTTATATACAGTACCAGTCAAAAGTTTGGACACACCTACTCATTCAAGGGTCTGCTTTTCCTCCCAAACCATCTCAATTGGGTTGAGGTCAGGTGATTATGGAGGCCAGGTCATCTGATGCAGCACTCCATCATTCTTCTTCTTGTTAAATAGGCCTTACACAGCCTGGAGGTGTGTTGGGTCAGTGTCCTGTTGAAAAACAAATGATAGTCCCACTAAGCGCAAACCAGATGGGATGGTGTATCGCTGCAGAATGCTGTGTTAGCCATGCTGGTTAAATGTGCCTTGAATTCTAAATCAATCAGACAGTGTCACCAGCAAAGCACCCCCACACCATCACACCTCCTCCTCCATCCTTCACAGTGGAAACCACACATGCGGAGATCATCCGTTCACCTACTCTGCTTCTCACAAAGACGCCGCGGTTGGAACCAAAAATCTAAAATTTGGACTCATCAGACAAAAGGACAGATTTCCACTAGTCCAATGTCCATTGCTTGTGTTTCTTGGCCCAAACAAGTCTCTTATTATTGGTGTCCTTTAGTAGTGGTTTCTTTTCAGCAGTTCGATCATGAAGGCCTGATTCCCGCAGTCTCTTCTGAACAGCTGATGTTGAGATGTGTCTGTTACTTGAACTCTGTGAAGCATTTATTTGGGCTGTATTTTCTGAGGCTGGTAACTCTAATGAACTTATCCTCTGCAACAGAGGTAACTCTGGGTCTTCCTTTCCTGTAGCGGTCCTCATGAGAGCCAGTTTCATCGCTTGATGGTTTTTGAGACTGCACTTGAAGAAACTTTAAAAGTTCTTGAAATGTTCCGGATTGACTGACCTTCATCATGTCTTAAAGTAATGATGGACTGTCGTTTCTCTTTTGTTATTTGAGCTGTTCTTGCCATAATATGGACTTGGTCTTTTACCAAATAGGGCTATCTTCTGTATACCACCCCTACCTCGTGAGACACAACTGATTGGCTCAAATGCATTAAGAAGGAAAGAAATTCCACAAATTAATTTAGCAAGGTACACCTGTTAATTGAAATGCATTCCAGGTGACTACCTCATGAAGCTGGTTGAGAGAATGCCAAGAGTGTGCAAAACTGTCACCAAGGCAAAGGGTGGCTACTTTGAAGAATATTAAATATAAAATACATTTTGATTTGTTTAACACTTTTTTGGTTATTACATGTTTCCATATGTTATATTTCATAGTTTTGATGTCTTCACTATTATTCTACAATGTAGAAAAACCCTGTAATGAGTAGGCGTGTCCAAACTTTGAACTGGTACTGTACACTGAACAAAAATATAAACGGATAATGTAAAATGTTGGTCCCATGAGCTGAAATAAAAGATCCCTGAAATGTTCCATAAGCACAAAAAGCTTTTTTCTAATATAAATGTGTGCACAAATTTGTTTACATCCCTGTTAGTGAGCATTTCTCCTTTGACAGATAATCCAGCCACCTGACATATGTAGCTTATCAAGAAGTTGATTAAACAGCATGATCAATACACAGGTGCACCTTGTGCTGGGGACAATAAAATAATGTTTAAAATGTGGAGTTTTGTCACACAAGACAATGCCACAGATGTCTCAAGTTTTGAGGGAGCGTGCAATTGGCATGCTGACTGCAGGAATGTCCATCAGAGCTGTTGCCAATTTCTCTACCATGAGCCGCCTTCGTCTTTTTAGAAAAATTTGCAGTACGTCCAACCGGCCTCACAACCGCAGACTGCATGTATGGCGTCATTTGGGGGAGCTGATGTCAACGTTGTGAACATAGCCTACACGAAACCCAGCCCTTATTTTAAGTGTTTCTAAAATCCCCTATGGGAAAAATGAATGGTGGAAAAACGATTGGAACCATTTCACTGTTTGACCGTTAGGTTTTTGGGATATTATGATTCATACTGTGGTACTCTATAGAGACTCCAACTAATGTATAGAACAATCTTACAATGATCTACTTTGGTTTAGATAAAAGCATTGTGAAACCTCTAACACAAATTAATTTGACTTAGTGAAAATATATATTTTTTGCCTTACCACTTTTTCCATGTGGTTTCTTCATTCACAGACTCGATGAAATTATGACTTCTTCCTTAATACTTCTTCCTAAATATGAAGTAAGTAAGCATCCTAAACTCGTCCCTTTTTCACATCCCTTTTTCAGGACCCTGTCTTTCAAAGGTAATTCGTAAAAATCCAAATAACTTCACAGATCTTAATTGTAAAGGGTTTAAACACTGTTTCCCGTGCTTGTTCAATGAACCATAAACAATTAATGAACATACACCTGTGGAACGGTCGTTAAGACACTAACAGCTTATAGAGGGTAGGCAATTAAGGTCACAGTTATGAAAACTTAGGACACTAAAGAGGCCTTCCTACTGACTCTGAAAAACACCAAAAGAAAGATGCCCAGGGTCCCTGCTTATCTGTGTAAATGTGCCTTAGGCATGCTGCAAGGAGGCATGAGGACTGCAGATGTGGCCAGGGCAATAAATTGCAATGTCCACACTGTGAGACACCTAAGACAGCACTACAGGGAGACAGGACGGACAGCTGATCGTCCTCGCAGTGGCAGACCACGTGTAACAACACCTGCACAGGATCGGTACATCCGAACATCACACCTGCGGGACAGGTACAGGATGGCAACAACAACTGCACGGGTTACACCAGGAATGCACAATTCCTCCATCAGCGCTCAGACTGTCCGCAATAGGCTGAGAGAGGCTGGACTGAGTGCTTGTAGGCCTGTTGTAAAGGCAGGTCCTCACCAGACATCACCGGCAACAACGTCGCCTATGGGAACAAACCCACCGTCGCTGGACCAGACAGGACTGGCAAAAAGTGCTCTTCACTGACGAGTCACGGTTTGGAGATTTGGAGGTAGAGGGTCCGTCATTGTTTGGGGTGGTGTGTCACAGCATCATCGGACTGAGCTTGTCATTGCAGGCAATCTCAACGCTCTGCGTTACAGGGAAGACATCCTACTCCCTCATGTGGTACCCTTTCTGCAGGCTCATCCTGACATGACCCTCAAGCATGACAATGCCACCAGCCATACTGCTCGTCCTGTGTGTGATTTCCTGCAAGACAGGAATGTCAGTGTTCTGCCATGGCCAGCGAAGAGCCTGGATCTCAATCCCATTGAGCACGTCTGGGACCTGTTGGATCGGAGGGTGAGGGCTAGGGCCATTCTCCCCAGAAATGTCCAGGAACTTGCAGGTGCCTTGGTGGAAGAGTGGGGTAACATCTCACAGCAAGAACTGGCAAATCTGGTGCCCCCCCCTGGTGCCCCCCCCCCCCTTTGTTTAGGGACACATTATTCCATTTCTGTTAGTCACATGTCTGTGGAACTTGTTCAGTTGATGTCTGTTGAATCTTATGTTCATGCACATATTTACACATGTTAAGTTTGCTGAAAATAAACATAGTTGACAGTGAGAGGACATTTCTTTTTTTGCTGAGTTTATATACAGGGTCAGTTCCAGTGCCATATTTGCAATGTGCAGGGATACTGGATCGATAGAGGTAGATATGTATAGGGGTAAGGTAACTAGGCATCAGGATATATAATAAACAGAGTAGCAGCAGCGTATATGATGATTTTATGTGAGTGGGTGTGTGTAGTCAGTATAAATATATGTGAGAAAATGATGGAGTATTTGTATGTGTGTTGGAGTATCAGTGTGCGTAGTGTGTAGGGCCCTGTGAGTGTGCATAGAGAGAGTGCAAAAATAATAATAAAATGCAAAAGGTCAACTCAGTCCCTTTAGACATTTTGTTAGCTATTTAGTTAGCTATTTGGCAGTCTTATGGCATGAGGATTTAAGCTGTTCAGGAGCTTGGTGATATCAGACTTGGTACACCGGTCCACCTTGCCGTGCGTAAGCAGAGATAACAGTCTATGGCTTGCTTGGGTGGTTAGAGTCTTTAAAGATTTTCCGGGCATTCCTTATATAGAGGTCCTGGATGGCAGGGAGCTCGGCCCCAATGATGTGCTGGGCTGTCCGCACCACTCTCTGTAGCTCCATGCGATCGAGAGCAGTGCTATTGCCATACCAAGCAGTGAAGCAGCCACGATCAATGGAAATAGTGTTTTTTTCTGTAATAGGGTATTAATGCAGAGACATGGGAGGAATTTGTCTATATATTGAGTCTGAAATACGATACTTATTTGGCCATTGGCCCAGTTTTATTGCAAGGAATTCTAATTGGTCAACCACAGGCTAGGGCTGGGTTATAAAACTACATGCTGTCCCTTTTTCTGTGGAGAGAATCACTAGAGAGCATCACTGAGGACAGGGGAGAATGACCATCTACTTCCAAGCATGATTAATCCGCTTTGAATAAACCAATTTTCCTCCCCCTGACTTGCTTTGGGATCTGTGTTATTGAAGTGCAACATCAACTGCTAACAATGATTACAGATGTGAGTGCTACAGGGTGGTAGTCAATGTGGCATGAAGCGTGAGAGGTCTTTGTAACAGGAATGATGGTGGACATCTTAAAATGTTGGGAATACAGACTGGTACAAGGAGAGGTTGAAAATTACCGTGAATATACCTGCCAGCTGTTTTGCGCATGCTCTGAGAAAGCGCCCTGAAATACCATCAGGCCTCAGAGAGCGAGATCACACAATCTTCTGGGTCGGTGGAGGCACTCGCAACTGGCCAGATGTTGTTATTGACAAAACGTGCATCAAATGCATTGAGTTTGTCTGATAGAGAGGCATTGTTGGGCACATCAAGGCTGGGTCTTCCTTTATAATCCATAATAGACTGTAGCCCCTGCCACATGTGGCGAGCGTAGGAGCCTGTGTAATATGATTCCACCTTATTCTTATATTGTTCTTTTGCTCGTTTGATGACTTTGCGGAGTTCATAGTGGGACTTCTTGTACTTGTTCCTGTCCTCAGCCGTAGCCTCGGGGTTGTCTGCGATAGCCCTATCCTTTAGTTTAGCGCCAACCTCAGTGTTAGTCCAGGGCTTTTGATTGGGGAAGCAGGAAACCTTAACTGTGGGGACAACATCGGCGAAGCATTTCCTAATGAAGCCAGTGACGGAGGTGGTTAGCTCGTCGACGTTATCGGCGGAGTCCCGAAACATATTACAATCAGCGCTAGAAAAGCAGTCCTGTAGCTTAATCTCGGATTCTGGTGACCATTTTTCAATGGAGCGAGTGACAGGTAATCCCTGTCTGAGTTTCTGCTTGTATACAGGAAGCAGGAGTATGGAGTCATGATCTGATTTGCCGAATGGCGGACGAGGGAGGGCCTTGTATGCTTGCTTGTGGGTAGAATAACAGTGGTCTAGGACTTTATCGCCCCTAGTGGCGTGGGATATTTTTTGATGGAAGTCTTAATGACGTGGAATAAAAATCACTGGCAACCAGAAAAGCAGCCTCAGGATGTAAGTTTTCCTGCTTGGTTATAACCTCGTACAGTTTGTTAAAGGAAAACTCCACCCAAAACCACTCATTCCTTTAATTTACAGTGTTAAATAACACTAATATTTTTGAAGAACAAATGTTTCATTTTGGCGTTAAAATAAGGTTGGTAGCAACATGGAAAATCTGTTGCAGCTCAATTTGACTACAAAATCCACAATGCAGTGCTCACTCTATGGACTGGCTGGCTAGCTAGCTAGCAAATGTATCTACACACAATAATACCAAAGACAATATCAGCATGTAACGTAGCTAGTTAGCTGGCAAACCACCTAAACAAACTGCACTATCAATTTAGGAGTCTACAACCAGTGGATCAATGTGCCTCAGATGGGAAACGTTGCCCATGCTACACCAATGGCCGCGCAGTGCATTCTGGGTGAATCTGGGACAAGGAGCGCTCTCCTTCAAGGAGTGAATGGGAGTCTATTGGGCGCTAGCTCAAAAACCCAACATGAGCACGGATTTTGTCAACAAGAAGTACAACATTACATATCTTTTCCGAGATGTGAGATAATTAACTTGCCATCAGTAGTATCGTATAGAATCGTGACATTACATACTTGAGGAAAATAGGCACGTTTCTCCACATATACACTGACTTCAAGAAGGGATTGCGTGACGATTAGCTTAGCAACTGCATGACGCAGCATGACAACGTGAATGCGAATGGTCAACAGTCTGTTGGGTGGGCCGTTATACAATACGTTCCTTCATTCATTGGATTCCTATCTCCTTTCTATATAATTTCTAGCAACGGCACCATACAATGCACCCTGGACTAAAGAGGCAGACAAATGTGCTAGACCCTCTGTTAAATTACACATTTCTCCAGGTAGGAATATTGCAAAAATATGATCAATAGCTCATTCGAGAGAAGCCCGAGTTAGGCCAGTACTGAAATCTGACATGTATGAAATACGTTTTTGCGATCTTAAAGTCATATTCCTATTAACTTACAGTGTAGTGAGAGCGACTTTATCACAGTGCTACATCATACTGGCCGAATTTCTGCCTGATTGAATGCCAATAACTCAGATACACATGAAAACATGAAATGACCCTGGGAATCGATAGAACATCACTCAGAGATGCACAAAAACAATATAACTTTCAAAATGGGTGAACCTTTCCTTTAAGTGCCAGCTTGTTATTTTTCTTCTCCTGAGGTGGAATGTATATAACAGTCCCAATAACAGCTGAAATCTCCCTCGAGAGGTTAAAGGGTCGGCATTTGACCATAATGTATTCCAAGACGGGTTGAACAATGGGTTGACACTTCCACCGCCCTCGAGTCAGCACACCAGTTGCTGTTGGTGAAGAAGCAAACCCCTCCCCCCTTGATTTCCACCAACTCCATTGTACTGTCAGCATGATGAATGGAGAATGAATCAAGTTGGATAGCCATGGGGGGTATCTTGTTAAAGAGTCATGTTTCAGAAAAGCAGAGAATATTGCAGTTTTGAGAGTCCCGTTGGTAGCAAATATGCGGTCGTATTATCAAGGGGCGCTCTGCCAGGTCGCAGTTGTAAATGAGAACTTGTTCTGAACTGGCCTACCTGGTTAAATAAAGGTGAAATTAAAAAAATATATATAAAGAAAATCAAGTGACTGGCCATTAGCCAGTAGAATGAAGGGAAGAGGTGGCCGGTTCTCCCTTCGCATTAATCTTGCCAGGATCCCCCCTCTCTTGCCTCTGTAACGTCTGCTTTTCCTCTTGGGTAGTCCACAAATTGGGTCGGAATTACAGAAAGAGCCCAGGGCAGATAAGTCGAAGTTGTAGCCGTAATTGAGGTAAACAACTGCTAAACTTATGTTAAAAAAAATTGACGGTTGTAAGAAATTATAGAGGATACATTGAGAATACATTACACTAATTTACGTGGATTTAAGATGTGAAATCAATAAGGGATCATATCTTTCACCTGGTCAGTTTATATCATGGAAAGAGAAGGTGTTCTTAATGTTTTGTATACTCAGTGTATATAGGGTATTATAAACACGCACCAAAGCGGTCTGCGCAAATTTGTGCCTTACTGTAGCTTGTAGCCAATTATTAGGTTGTTTGAGCAACACTACATGTTATTGTGGAGAGGGACAGAAAGATTCTGCTAACCAGTGGTAATGACATACAATAACTTTTACTGACCTTCAGCAGGTGGTAAAATGAATGTACCACCTCTGAAGGTACTGTTATTTTTTTACTTTGCTATTGTCACGATCCTCTTGAATGACAGACCAAAGTGCAGCGTGTGTTGCGTTCCACATCTTTTTAATTGAAAGAATAGTGAAACTTCACATACGGTGTACATACAATGAAACACATTCAATATCCCACAACACCAGTGGGGGAATGAACAAACTAAATAGGATTCCCAATTAGAGGCAACGAACAACAGCTGCCTCTAATTGGTGTCGGTGGCGGCTCCGGTGTGGGACGTGACGGGCTGAGAAGGCGCACTGGAGGCCCGGTGCGTGGAGCTGGCACCGGACGCACCGGGCTGGAGAGGCACACTGCAGGTCCGGTGCATGGAGCCGGCGTAGGTCCCACCGGACTGGTCTCACGCACCTCTGGGCGAGTGCGGGGAGCTGGCACTGGACGCACTGGGCTGGAGAGGCGCACTGCACGCCTGGTACGTGGAGCCGGCGTAGGTCTCACGCACCTCTGGGTGAGTGCGGGGAGCTGGCACTGGACGCACCGGGCTGGGGAGGCGCACTGGACGCCTGGTACGTGGAGCCGGCGTAGGTCCCACCGGACTGGTCTCACGCACCTCTGGGCGAGTGCGGGGAGCTGGCATTGGACGCACCGGGCTGGGGATGCGCACTGGACGCCTGGTACGTGGAGCCGGCGTAGGTCTCACCGGACTGGTCTCACGCACCTCTGGGCGAGTGCGGGGAGCTGGCACTGGATGCACCAGGCTGGGACGACGCACTGGAGGCCTGATGCGTGGTGCCGGAACAGGACGTACCGGACTGGGACGACGCACTGGAGGCCTGATCAGAAACCAACATAAAGAATGCTAAACACCCCTGGTCACGTCCTGGCCCAAAACCAGGATGTGACCAGGGGTGTTTAGCATTCTTTATGTTGGTTTTTGACAGCTATATCTCCTGGGATGTTGTTAGATTCCATAGACACAACAGGACAAAGCATAAATCAAGAAAGACTGGAGGAATGGTTTAGAAAATGTTGGGAAGGAAACTGAGCAGAATGAATACCTGTTGCTCTGTTTTGCCTGACACCCACTGAGATTTAACACACCTGTCCTGGGCAGATAGTATAGGCTATGGGTTGTGTTTAAATGTTTTTTGCATCTTTAGTGTGCCACCGAGATAAGTGCGAACACAAAGCAGCCATAGAGAGGAGTCCCTTTCAAGGAGCCAGCAGGACAATTCCTCCATTCTTCTGTATCCTTACCTTGGGATATGACTAGTCTCTTATTCTTAATATAATTATAAGTCATTCTTCATGTGGTGCCGGGAACGAATGCGAGCAATTTTCTAGCAGGACTGAAGACAGCTTAGGGAATTGTCATTGAGTGTGTGATTTAACAAAGCAATGTAGATCTGCTAGGTAAGAGGTAATAGGCAAACATCTTCACATTGTGCCCAGACAACATCTGCTACAGTATAAGCCTGATGACAAAAACATTGAAATGATAAGCATGCATGGAATCCTTATTTCAATTATAAGGAGAGGATAACCCTGGTATTTGTGATGAGTTATGTGATTATTGCTACTGGATGATTTTCAAGTTACTTTATATGTTGACCATCTTTTAACGATATTACCTTTTTCACTATGGGACGATATCATTTGTTTATACAGTAGAAGTTCATGCCATAGAAGCTTTAGACTGCCACCTGCTGGCATATTCCCTAACAAAACAAAGCAGATAATACTTGAGGGAAACGGCACTCCTACACATTGATCAGTTAATTAACTCTCCCTGTTTAACTAATAAACCTTACTAGACTCCTATAGGTCTATAGCTGCCTAATGCCATTATGACTGTACAGGTTTTATCCTCTCTATTATCAAGCAGCTGGACTTGCAGGCTAATATTGACAGATGAGGCAAATGTAACGTACACGGACAAACTGTTTTTAACAGGTTCTCTTTAAAGGATTTAGTAAGGACATACGTTTGTTTGACACTGTGGATAGTTTGTGTACAAACTTTTCTGAGGCTTGGCAAACGATTGGCTATGCACAAAAGCTGTCAAGTAGCCAAAATGTGTTATTCCATTAGAAACGACTACTATCTTATAAACAGCACACTCGGTCTTATAAACAGCAGCCAAACAGCAGAGCAAGGGCTTTCTATCTCCTTTTGGTTACTATGGTCCTTGTTTGTTCTTATATAAAACCCACTGCCCCCCTACTACCACTCTCCCACCTTCCAAAACCCCCCTGCTCATATCTTTCCTCCCACTCCCCCTCGCCCACCTATCCAGACTCAGACAGTCTCTCAAGCCCCACCCGCCTCAGTCTCAGCCTTTCGGATGGGGAGGATCAGCTGGACCGCCTCCAGCAGGTGGAGCTTGCCCGGGGCATGCCCATGTCGCTGTGGAGGGCAGGCACCGTGCAGGCCTGGCTGGAGGTCATCATGGCGATGCCCATGTACATTCGCGCCTGCTCTGAGAATGTGAAGAGGTAAGGTAAGACCCAAGAGGGCACCAAACTGTAGGAAGACTTAGGCCAGTATTCAGTCAATCAAATCCATGTGACTTTCCGAATAGCTCTTTCAGAGGTGGATTCATTTGATTTTCACATCAACTTGTCCTGCCGGTAGAACTAGTTGACACTTGATACAGAAATTGACGGTCTGGTTGCTGCATTGGAGCCTAGAGACTTCTCAGCCTGGTTTGCTTTCAGAACTGAACGAGTCACATCAAGAGATTATCTGTTTTTAAATCAAATGTCAATTTCCACCATCCGGTACATGCTGTGGCGCAAATCAAAGGCACTTGTGAAATTGCAATCCTGAAATCCACTATCAACAATCGGTTGAATGTGATTTGACCTTTGACCCCTGTACAGGTGCTGCTGGGCCTGTCAGATGAGGACCTGGAGCTTGGGTTAGGGGTCACCAGCTCCATGCACCGCAGGAAGCTCCAGCTGGCCATCAAAGACTACAGGGACGCCGAAAACGGCAGGGGGTGAGACGCTCCGCTCCTCATACACCTTCTCACACTAAAACCACAGATCTAGGATCCAGATTACCCAACCCCAAATGCTAACCTTAACCATTAGGAAGGTACATGAATATCTGGATCAACCGACCCTGGATCAACTGTTAAAGGCTACTCTCCTCTGCAATGGTATCAGACACATATATACAGTAGAGGCTTGCTCCCTCTAGTGTGAGATGGCCCTCTGCTGGTCAAACATGACTACCACTATTCTAACACTGCATAACACCACACGTTATTGGTGACAGGCAAAATCATGTAAGCAAGGTTAGACAATGATCAGAGAGAGAGATACAGGGTTTGGCAAACCCAGTTTCAGATTTGGAATTTGAGCTGCCTCCACCAAGCGTTCCAAGGCAATTAAAGAATGCATATGCAAACCCGAATGTGAATTAGAATGTCACTTTCAAGCAGAGTTGGGGTCAATTTCAGTCTGTTGAATTGGATATGGCATTTCCCCATAGGAATTCAATTCAATCCTTGGAGTTGGGATTGAATTGACCCCAACACTGGTGTCAAGCAACGTACAGTAGGCCCAACATGGAAGATATACTCTTTACACCCCAGAGAGCAAAACTGGTTGCAATGACGTCAGGCTGACGTCTTTATTGTTTCCATAGTCAAGTTGTATACTGATCGTAACTGACGTTTGTCGATGTATCATTAGTGACCAGAAACAAACATCTTCATCTGGTTGTAATCTGTTGTCGCTTCAACCAGAGAACAACATTTCAATCCAAAAATGGCATTCTTATGACGTCCCGTACAAAGAAAATCCCACAGGGACATATTCTACTGGCCTTCATTTCTTTCCATCTCTTCCTATCTTTTCTTCTTCATCTCTTCTCATCTCTCCCAATGTCCTGTCATCACTTCTCATGTTTTCTTCTTCTCTCCTCATCTCTTCACACTGCAGGCTGTCAAAGGCTGCAGACATGGACCCCCCACTGGGTGGCCAAGGCCTGGCTGAACGACGTGGGGCTTCCGTAGTACTCGCAGGCCTTCCACACACACCTGGTGGATGGGCGCATGCTCAACTCTCTGACACAACGTGATCTGGAGAGGTCCCTCAACATCACCAAGTAGGCCCAGCAGGTCAGCCTGCTGCTGGGCATCGAGCTGCTGCACACGCTCAACTTTGACAAGGAGGTAGGTAGTCATACAAACAGCAATACACATCCATATAGATGTATCCAAGATGGCGTAGCAGTGCAGACGTGTTTTGTTGTTGTCTCGTGTAAACAAAATATATATAATACAAATATAAATTTCAATATTTTTCAATCTCTTTTTCCATTTTTAAATTAAATATACCATCCGGCAACCCGCCTCACCCAATGTGATACGGATTTGCTATTTTTGGACCTTATTGATAGAACATCCATTAGAAGCTAGCCATCAGATGCTAACCAGCTAATTAGCTACTAACTATTTAGTCATTGTTAGCCACTGCTAGCGGCCTTTACCTTTAGCTCAGACACCAACCGCTTTTACCCTGGATAATACCCGCCAGTCTGCACAGCGCGATATCAACCCTGAGCATAACGGACTGCTTTTCTCCACTACATCACCAGATTCCTGCCGGAAGCTCTGGACCATTACTCCAGATCATCGCAGATAGCTAGCTGCTACCGATTGGCCCAGCCCCGAAGCTAGCCTTGAGCCAGGCCCATCTCCCGGCCTGCTCAGTGGACCCTATGATCACTCGGCTACACAGCTGATGCCTCCCGGACTCACTAACATGACTAGAAGCAACTACATCACCGGATTCCTGCCGTAAGCTCTGGACCTTTGCATCGGATCATTGCAGCTAGCTAGCTGCTATCGAGTGGCTATAGTGGCTAACACCCTTGTCCCGAAGCTAGCACCAGTTAGTCTCGAGCTAGGCGCATCTCCCAGCTAGCAAACGAAATTACTCCAGCTACAATACCTCTTTTGCCAAATGTCCTGGACCCTTTGTCGACACGGAGCCCCGCCGATCCATCACGACTGGTCTGCCGACGTAATTCCGTCCGCTGTGCCCTCAACCGGCCTTTGTTGGAGGTCAGTGAAGACGCTTCTGCCAGCCCCAGCCCCGGTTTATTGTTTATCTGTCAGCCCCAGCCTCGAACTCAGGCCCTGTGTGTAGGTAACTGACCCTCTCTGCCCATTCATCAACATTTTACCTGTTGTTGTTGTCTTAGCTGACTAGCTGTTGTTGTCTTACCCGTTGTTGTCTTAGCTAGCTCTCACAATCAACACCTGTGATTGCTTTATGCCTCGCTTTGTCTTTCTCTAATGTCAATATGCCTTGTATACTGTTGTTTAGGATAGTTATCATTGTTTTATTTTACTGCGGCTCCCCTAGTCCCACTCAACATGCCTCAGATACCTATTTTGTCCCACCTCCCACACATGCGGTGACCTCACCTAGCATAACTAGTGTCTCCAGAGATGCAACCTCTCTTATCGTCACTCAATGCCTAGGTTTACCTCCACTGTACCCGCACCCTACCATACCCCTGTCTGTACATTACGCCCTGAATCTATTCTACCACGGACAGAAATCTGCTCCTTTTATTCTCTGCCCCCAACGCACTAGACGACCAGTTTTGATAGCTTTTAGCCGTACCCTCATCCTACTCCTCCTCTGTTCCTCAGGTGATGTAGAGGTTAACCCAAGCCCTGTGTGTCCCCAGGCGCTCTCATTTGTTGACTTCTGTAACCGTACAAGCCTTGGTTTCATGCATGTTAACATCAGAAGCCTCCTCCCTAAGTATGTTTTACTCAGTGCTTTAGCACACTCTGCCAACCCTGATGTCCTTGCCGTGTCTGAATCCTGGCTTAGGAAGGCCACCAAAAATTCTGAGATTTCCATCCCCAACTACAACATTTTCCATCAGGATAGAACTGCCAAATGGGGAGGAGTTGAGTTGCAATCTACTGCAGAGATACCCTGCAAAGTTCTGTCATATTTTCCAGGTCTATGCCCAAACAGTTTGAGCTTCTAATTAAAAAAAAAAAATCTCTCCAGAAATAAGTCTCTCACTGTTGCCGCCTGTTATAGACGCCCCTCAGCTCCCAGCTGTGCCCTGGACACCATATGTGATTGATGTCCCCCCATCTATCTTCAGAGTTAGTTCAGTTAGGTGACCTAAACTGGGATATGCTGAACACCCCGGCTGTCCTACAATCTAAGATAGATGCCCTCAATCTCACACAAATTATCAAGGAACCCACCAGGTACAACCCTAAATCCGTAAACATGGGCACCCTCATAGATACTATCCTGACCAACTTGCCCTCCAAATACACCTCTGCTCAGCGATCACTGCCTCATTGCCTGCATCCGTTATGGGTCCTTGGTCAAACGACCACCCCTCATCACTGTCAAACGCTCCCTAAAACACTTCTGCGAGCAGGCCTTTCTAATCGACCTGGCCTGGGTATCCTGGAAGGATATTGACCTCATCCCGTCAGTAGAGGATGCCTGGTTGTTCTTTAAAAGTAATTTCCTCACCATCTTAAATAAGCATGCCCCTTTCAAAAAGCATCAAATAGTTCCCATAATATGCAACTTTTCAGGGAAGTCAGGAACCAATACACACAGTCAGTTAGGAAAGCAAAGGCTAGTTTTTTCAAACAGAAATTTGCATCCTGTAGCTCTAACTCCCAAAGATTCTGGGACACTGTAAAGTCCATGGAGAATAAGAGCACCTCCTCCCAGCTGCCCACTGCACTGAGGCTAGGAAACACTGTCACCACCGATCAATCCACGATAATCGGCTGGCCATGCTTACCTCCTGGCTACCCCAACCCCAGCCAACAGCTCCACACCCCCCGCAGCTACTTGCCCACGCCTCCCCAGCTTCTCCTTCACCCAAATCCAGAGAGCAGATGTTCTGAAAGAGCTGCAAAACCTGGACCCGTACAAATCAGCTGGGCTAGACAATCTGGACCCTCTCTTTCTAAAATGATCCACCACCATTGTTGCAACCCCTATTACAGGTCTGTTCAACCTCTCTTTCATATCGTCCGAGATTCCTAAAGATTGGAAAGCTGTCATCCCCTCTTCAAAGGGGATCACACTCTAGACCCAAACTGTTACAGACCTATACAGTGGGGCAAAAAAGTATTTAGTCAGCCACCAATTGTGCAAGTTCTCTCACTTAAAAAGATGAGAGAGGCCTGTAATTTTCATCATAGGTACACTTAAACTATGACAGACAAAATGAGGAAAAAAAATCCAGAAAATCACATTGTGGGATTTTTAATGAATTTATTTGCAAATTATGGTGGAAAATAAGTATTTGGTCACATACAAACAAGCAATATTTCTGGCTCTCACAGACCTGTAACTTCTTCTTTAAGAGGCTCCTCTGTCCTCCACTCGTTACCTGTATTAATGGCACCTGTTTGAACTTGTTATCAGTATAAAAGACACCTGTCCACAACCTCAAACAGTCACACTCCAAACTCCACTATGGCCAAGACCAAAGAGCTGTCAAAGGACACCAGAAACAAAATTGTAGACCTGCACCAGGTTGGGAAGACTGAATCTGCAATAGGTAAGCAGCTTGGTTTGAAGAAATCAACTGTGGGAGCAATTATTAGGAAATGGAAGACATACAAGACCACTGATAATCTTCCTCGATCTGGGGCTCCA
>QNTS01000946.1:0-21161 GCA_003317085.1 Hucho hucho
CCCCCCCCCCCCCCCCACCACCACACACACACACTCTGCTGTGTTAGTTCCCCAGCACTAACCAGAAGAACACACCCCATAGATAGGTGCAGTGTGGTGGGGAGACAACCAGAGCGCACAGTGGAGTGGTGCGGAGAGAGCAGTCATTTCACGGGTTATTGCTGATATGAGGGGCACCAAGGAGAAGAGAGTGGAGCCACACTGACTGAAATACACTATAACTGAACAGAGCATAGAGTGACAGGAGCAGTGTGGCTGACTGGGTCTGGAAAACTGTGTCTGTGCTAGACTGTGAGCTAATGCCTAAGGCGTTATGCGTCTAGGCCCTTCCTGAGCTAATGCTAAGCTTATGCTAACACACGTCTCAGACTAACTCATGGTTACTCGCACTCGACCGGCGTCAAATCGCAGGCGGTTAAATGAACTGTCGAGAGAAATGTCAGAGCTGTCGCTTAGCCCTCTCTTCTGATTTTAGTTAGAGGTGTCAACCCCATAAGCCTTTGTTGAAGTCTCAGTGTGAGACCACAGTCCACAGAGCGACAGGACATTCAACCGCTGGTGGGAAGCAGCATGTCTTCAGCACCAAAACAAAGAGAAGAAAGTGCCGCACGCACTGCCTCCGAATGATTCATTCCAAATCTTGTGTTTGCTCTCTTGTTTTAGATGTTCACTTGAGGATGAAACACAAGCCCCGTAACTCAGAAACACTACATCTCCCCAAAGCGTCAATACCAAGACGGTGGGACCTACATTTATTCCAGGAATTTGACAAAACAAAGAGAGAGAGATTGGGGGAATATATTTCTGGATTTTGGAGGGGGACAAAGAGCGATATGGAGAGAGAAATAAAGAAGGAAGTGAAATAAATGTGTTTTTCAAACCGAGCTGAACTTTGCGGCGAGATCCCCCCGGGCCCAGCTCATTGAAAGCCATTTCCTCTCAAATGAGTGTGTCTCTGCTGTGCGGCTGTGTTGCATTAGCATACATTTGGACTGTCTTTTGTGAGGAAGGAGCCGACACTGGCTGGGGCTGGGGCTGCACGTCTGGAAGTCCAGTGCCTTAGGAATGGTGGTACCCCTCTATTCTCCCCATCCCAACCCCTGCTCCTGTAGTGAGGATCAGCTTTTCCCTAGACTGGGGTTTTGGTGCTTGGGGGGACACAGAGGGAGAGGGGGAGAGAGAGGGAGGGATAATACACACACTCTATCCCATATGGAGCACATTAAGGTCATTACTGTTCTGAAGCACTGGGTCATGGGCTCCACGGCTCAGCCCCAGGTTATCCAATCAGAATGGCCCATGACCCGTAGGGGATTGGATTAGGCCGCTGATCCGGGGTTGTGTGCGTGAACGGTGGTCGCTGGGCTGATAATAGTGTGATTTAATGTGTAGCCGGTGGCCAGTGCTTCAGATAGAGGACTGATATTACCCTCATGAATTAGGGTCTGCAGAAGAGGTGTGTGTGTGGTCTGAATGGCACATTTAACTCCAGAACTACTGTAGTAATGTAAATATCTTCACAAAGTGCAAGGCTACGCTATTAACCAGAAGGGTTGTCTGTGTGTCCTCTTCAACACCTGAGGACCAATCTGACCACACATACACTCTGCCCCTGACTTTAACTTTCCCTGGTCTCAGCTCAGTCGTTTTGTTCCACAGTACCTACACCTGCAGTGTCTCCGATCCACTGATCCGTGGTCTCTTCTCTCCTCCTAATGATCCGTGGTTGGAGCTGTGTGTGGGTGTGCGCGTTTTCTCCCTTGTGAGCATGGCTTAGCTCCCCGACAGATGGCCGCGTCAGCACTGTATGTCACTTAAACAGGTGCATGCTGGGTAAATGTTTGAGCAGCACATGAGCATTGGTCTCTCACTAATCTTCTCGTTTCAATTCAAATCATTTCAATTCATTGACCTTTATTGGCATGCTAAGTCATTTTAGGTTTCTCAGACCCAAGAGAAGACTTAAACAGTAGACTTTCCATACCGTCTTCCTCATTCACGACGCTCCTTAACACGGGACCTGATCTGGTGCTGTATGTATGAAGCGTCTCAGAGTAGGAGTGAATTATGATCACAATGAAAAAAATGACATGGACAGGGGTGAATTGATTCTAGATCGACACTCCTACTGGGAGAAACTTAGTGAATATGGGTCCTGGTCTGTTCTTCAAGTCTCTGCGGAACCTGTTAAGAAGTGATTTGACCTTTTTGTTTGGCGTTGCCACATCATTGCTCCCTTTTGTGGTAGTGTGTTGCCGTTTCGGTCCAGAGTAAATGTAGGCCGCGACACTCTTTCCCCTGCGACACTCTGTTTTCCATGAAACAGAGGGGCCCGTAATGAAATCAGTCTTTTGGAAATTAAACTGGTTTAGCCGTTAGGCTTTCATAAAGGCATTGCGTCAGTGGGCTGCCTGGAGAGCTCGCATACTTTCTGTCTCCCTCTTTCGGTCTCTCCCTCTCCGACAGTCACAAGCGTTTTTGGAAAACGAAATCATGGCTTTATAAATTAAACAAAAGACAAACACACACTTTGAGTGAATGAGTCTGCGACTGCTGACCAATGAAGTCACAAAACAGACGGAAAGATCTAGTCAAGGCTGACAATGTATTTTAGATCTGAACCAGTTGAAGTACCAGTAGTTAAATCTGGAATCTAGTTTAATCTGTTTTCTTTTTACCACTTAGTAATTGGCCACCAGGATATCTGCTAAAATTGTTAATGCTGTTCAGTCTCATTTTAGTCCGAGACCTCCTGTGTAATGGTCTCAGTGGTATACAGTGCTGCAAAGTCTAATTCATACTGTACTCACTATAGAGTAGACAGAGGGATGGCGAACCCAGAGATATTTTGTGTGTGGGTGTGTGCATGCTTGTCTGTGTGAAAGCCCTCTCCCCAATGTTTATCTAGGCTCGTTTGATTAACACAAATAACCTCTCTCTATAGCAGCCTAATGGTTTTCCTTTAAAGGGATACTTTGGGATTTTGGCACTGAGGCCCTTTATCTACTTCTCCAGAGTCAGATGAACTCGTGGATACCATTTGTATGTCTCTGTGTCCAGTATGAATGAAGTTAGAGGTAGTTTTGCGACTAGCGCAATGAATGGAAATCTATGGGTATCTAGTTCTGGGGAAGTAGATAAAAGGCCCTGTTGCCAAGTATCCCTTTAATGTGAAACCAGCCTGGCCTGGCCTCTGGTCTCTAGCACTCTGCCTGCCATGTGTGTGTGCGTGTGTGTATGTCTATCCCTCCGCCTGTCTGTTATTTTGGAAAGTCCATAGCACAAACTGAAACACTCGCACGCATACACACACACACGTATGCAGATTGTCAGTAAGTGCTATGGACCCTCCAGAGAATGGGTTAGATCCTCTCCAAGCAACCCCTCTGTGGCCTCCATGGCTGCTAGCTACCAGCTGTGTTCCCTCCCACCAATGGAGTTTATTGGGGGCCAGATAAGAAGCACAGGGCCTAATTATCCTTCCGTTTCCTTTGGCAGGTGCAAATAGTCCCCTCACTCACCAGGGCCAAATTCCTCCTTGTCGTAAGGTGGAAACTATGCCCAAATGTCATTGCACACACACACACAGCGCATAGACGCACACACATAACACTCACACACACAAAACACGCCACATAGAGACACACAGACCACATAAAAATACACCCCACCACACACACACACCATCTTCCCATTTTCAGGCCACATCTCAAGGGCTGTTTGCGTAGTATAGCATGTGTCCCAAAATGTAAATAGCACCCTATACCCTACATGGTGCACTACTTTTGACCAGAGCCTTATGGTCCCTGGTCAAAAGTAGTGTGCTATATAGCGAATAGGGTGCCATTTGGGATGCAGATATAGAGTGGTGACAGTTGAGAGGTGCGAGTCAGATTCATTACATGACATGTTATTGGTAGCGTTCACTTGGCCTATGTGGATAGGATCACACCTCCGTCTGTCAGGTTGTATTACATGACCAAAAGTATGTGGACACCTGCTCGTCGGACATCTCATTCCAAAATCATGGAGTTTGTCCCCCCTTTTCTGCTATAACAGCCTCCACTGCTCTGGGAAGGCTTTCCACTACATGTTGGAACATTGCTGCTTCCATTCAGCCACAAGCGCATTAGTTAGGCTGCTTCCATTCAGCCACAAGAGCATGATGTTGGACGATTAGACCTGGCTCGCAGTCGGCGTTCCAATTCATCCCAAAAGTGTTCGATGGTGTTGAGGTCAGGGCTCTGGGCAGGCCAGTCAAGTTCTTCCACACTGATCTCGACAAACCATTTCTGTATGGACCTCGCTTTGTGCACGGGGGAATTGTCATGATGAAACAGGAAAGGGCTTTCCCAAAACTGTTGCCACAAAGTTGGAAACACAGAATCGTCTAGAATGTCATTGTATGCTGTAGCATAAAGATTTCCCTTCACTGGAACTAAGGTGCCCAGCTCAAACCATGAAAAACAGCCCCAGACCATTATTCCTCCTCCACAAACTTTACAGTTGCATTCAGGCAGGTAGTGTTCTCCTGGCGTCGGACTGCCAGATGGTGAAGCGTGATTCATCACTCCAGAGAATGCGTTTCCACTGCTCCAGAGTCAAATGGCAGCGAGCTTTACACCACTCCACCTGACGCTTGGCATTGCGCATGGTGATCTTAGGCTTGTGTGCGGCTGCTCGGCCATGGAAACCATGAGCTCTTCAGTAAGGCCATTCTATTGCCAATGTTTTCCCATGGAGATTGCATGGCTGTGTGCTCGATTTTATACACCTGTCAGCGACGGGTGTGGCTGAAATAGCCAAATTCACTAATTTGAAGGGATGTCCACATACTTTTGTGTATATTACACCCCTTACACATACTCGCATACACTCACAGACACAAACATGCACACACACGTACATATACAATACATACCCACATACACACACATCCATTATACTGACATACATTTAGATACACGCGTACATCCACAATCACCTATACACTCACAAACATGTATACATGGAGTTTGAAAGCCCTCTTTGTGCCCTCCTCTCTCTATCTCTCCTAGAGTTAGTGAGAGTAGAGCTCTCACTGTCCACTCACAGGCATGCTCAGTGTGATGGCTCTGCACCTGTTGACTGTGCGTCATAACAAGTCGTGTATGTGCTTCCCTCGGGAGATCTCTGTGGTGTGTGGGGCAGTGGGCTAGGCATGCCAGATATCAACAGTGGTCCCTTATCATTCAGCACAGGGGCCCCTATGATGTCACTAAGGGCCCAGAGAAGCGATAAGGAGGGAGAGAAAGAGAGAGAGAGATGGAGAGAAATGAAAGCCAGATGTTTCATCACTAGTGATCAGCAGCCGACCAGCAGGGGTTTTGAGGGAGGGGAGAGCACCTGAGCCTTCACCCCAACTCAAGGCCTCCAAGCAGGCTTTCATCCCCACATCCTCCTCCATCTTCCCACTAGCCTAAACATCTTTCCACCAGCTTACACAGGCCAAATCTGCCCCGAAATGACCCTTTCACAGCATCACATCTATTAATCTATCCCTTTATCCGTCTCTCCATCCAGAGATTGAGGGATGGCTGGATTGTTGAATAGATCGACATTTTATTGTCCTCAGAGGATGTAGAGCCAGCCGGTGGGATGTGGTTTACAGTCATGTGTGTAATGCCACCTTGGGGAAGTGTGTGTCTGTGTGTGTGTGTGTGTGTCTGTGTGTGTGTCTGTGTGTGTGTAAGTAAAGCAAGTTGGTATCACAAATGCATGTATGAAAATGGACAGGGAATTTACCAGTGCAGTTTCCCCTCTACTATCACCTCTATCTGACCTGGGAGAAGGCCTAGTTTTGGGCGTTGGTCCTGGTTGTTGGCTGTGTGTGTAACTTAGCCCAGGCAGGGCAGCGCGTGAGCAGGGAAAATGTGAATGGGGCTGTGAAAGGTGATCCATCCTGCCTCTGTGAGTCACCCTGCGTGTCTCCTTACCCCAGGAGCTTAGCCCCCTAATCACCCCACAGTCACTGGGAGGGAATCGGAGACACCCAGCTGCCTGCAGCCTCCTTACTGCGCTACCCCCCCGGGTCATGTGCATTTACACACAAGCGTATGCACACACACAAGTTGACTGAAAACACATTTTTAGGGAAAAAATGGTCTCTCTAATGTGTTTCTGTCCTCTGTGTGTGTGGGTGTGTGTCGCAGGAGAACGGATCCGAATGACTACCCGACCCAGTCTAGGACAGCACCCGGTTACCCCACTAGAGAAGCCCAGCCCCGCCCCTCCAGCCTTCCCCGGGCCACCTCGCCCGCTGGGCCACCACAGGTGGACCCCAGGTTCTACCCATCCTCGCCCCACCGGGCTGCCCAGCGCCAGGATGTTCCCCCCACACCAGGCACACGTGCCCCCCACTACGAGACAGTGGGCAGGGGCGGTTACCGTGACGCCAGCCCTGGCCGCTTCGCCAGCCCCGAGCGCCACGGCGGCGGCTACAGGGACGGGAGTCAGCCGGACCCACGCCAGAAGAACTCCATGATCGGAGCGGTGTAGGTGCGATAGCTAGATGGACTAGAGTTTCAGAATTCTGGTAACTTTCCCAAAATTCCCAGATTTTCCAGGAAAACCCAGCTGGAAGATTCCTGGGTTTCTACCTTATTTGATTTGATTTGATTTCTTCTTGATTCCCTTGATCTTCCAACCCGGGATTTCTGGAAAACCTGGGAATTTTGGAAAGATTACTGACTACTCCAACCCTAAATCAGACCCACTCGTTGCTTCTCTACAGCCCCCCGTCTGAAAACATCCTCGCCCCCCAACCTCGTTTGGTGTCTCCAGATCTGAAGGAATCAGACTGGTGTAAGTAATAAGGCTCCAACTAGACGCTCAATGGGCTTGAGCCATACTGCTTACACCTATCCAGGTCTTTGAGATCTACAAACATCAAAGCAGTAGGGGAAGGGTTTACTGCTTCTAAAACATGTCAGCAGCTGAGAGGAGTGGTGATCCGATGATGGCCTGGTCCATAAACCACCCCTTACAAATGTTTTAGAAGCAGTAAAGATCTGTATGTGTACTGTATGTATAGAGACATGTTTAGAAATGTGTGTTTCTTTATGCGTGTGATGCGTGTGTGGGGAGGTAAATAATGACTTTAGATTCACCGGGGTCCCGAATGACTGGAAGTAGAAATAATGTACAGATCGGATAGAGACTTTTAACTGAATACCAGCCGAGCTCTTGCAGGGTTGCTGGCTTGCACAAACCTTTTGCACAAGCTTAAAGACAGGCCCCTCCCCTTCTGGAACAACAGTGAGAGGCCAGGGATGGTACAATTAGGGTTTCGACTCAAAAGGCACCCTATTCCCTAGATAACGGAAGACAAAAAGACGACAGGACAAGAAGTTGACACTGGACAGGAAGTTGATCCTAAGAAACAAGATCAGAGGAACAGGAAGTGAGCCTTTTAGTAATGGGTGTTTTTTGAATTTGTTTTGTTTTGGTTGTGGCCTTTGCTAAAAACCTTCCATAACTGTTGTTTGCCTATAACAAAATTCTGCTGCCCATAATGTATTTTTCTAAGTAAAGTATAATGTGTGTGGTGTTTATGATTAAAATGGCTATGTCAAATTTGGGTTATGTAATCATAAAGACACTGTTGAACAAATGAAATATTCTGTGTTGACTAACTATATTTATTCATCACATGGCTTGTGTCCCGAACGGCACCCTATTCCATATATACTGCACTTTTGAGCAGAACCCACATGGGTTGTGTCCATAGCCTTATGAGCCCTGGTCAAAAGTAGTGCACTAAATAGGGAATACGGTGCCATTTGGGACACAGCCACAGTCTCCAGTGATGAAGGCCTAAGAGAGACCCTTAAACATGTTACTCATATGCACCGGGATTATCCTTTCTTGCCATTGATATCATTTCCCTTGTGTGATGGTAAAGAATCACAACTCTGACCATATCATGTCATATTGTACGTTAATGACGATATTTTTTAACCTTTGTTTGTAAAAGCATGTTTTTATATTATGCTGTGCATTAAATATACATTGTAGATGATCATATACAGTATGCAAAGATAAATTCATTTATTGTTCACCAATTTAGCTGTCTCATTTTACAGGATGATGAAATTGCGAAGTTATGCAAATGATCCCGATTATGAATCGACAGTATGATGACTCATCTCGCCAAAATGATTCATTAAGATTTTCAACCCAGTTTAGCCTTCCCATTCGAGAAAAATTAGTCCTCTACGATAACAGAGAGGCCCAGGGTGCTTCCCAAATAGCACCCTATTCTCTACATAGTGCGATACTTCTGACCAGGGCCCATTGGACCAGCTCATAGGGCTCTAGTCAAAAGTATTGCACTATTTAGGGAATAGGGTGCCATTTGGAACGCAGACCCAGTCTTACTGCTGATAAAGACTGAATCACCCTCAACAATTAAGACAGAGGAGATCTCTGTGCTGAAGTGATTACCTCCCAATTTGCTCCCACAGAAAAGGAAGATCTGGCTGATTGGTGGAATTAGAGGTTGAAATGAGGATAATTAGAATCTGTTGAGGGCTCATTTTATCAGTTAGTGTTTAATTACTGCCGAGGCCAGTCAGTGTGTTTCAGACTTCATCCCAAATGGCACCCTATTTCCTACATAGTGCATTGCTTTTGACCAGGGCCAGTAGGGCATATTGGGGACGATTCTGACCCGAGTTAAGCGTGCGTAAATGGAACGTAATTCCCTTTTAATGCACTCTTTCTATGCGCATTCTGACCTTGAATTTATGCATGAGAATAGCATGCTGTTCACCCTCTATTCGTTTGGGGTGGAGATCTAAGAAATCAAGGTGTTTGAGGTGTCTACAGCTGTATTCTGACCTTGACTTAATGCCACGACCTTTACGCGTGAGGAAACCATGAATAACATGTATTGTGGCCCATTTTCCTCAGTGAAGTAGGCTATAAATAGCTATACAGTTATTCAAACATTTTATTGTGTGCACTCATAATTTGCATGCATGAAATTTGTAATATCAAGCTATAGGTTTATGTATTGCTGAGCCTGCCGAGTTGATGTATGCGCTTTAATATGTTTTAATTATATACCCAAGCTTTTCTCCGTTTTATTTTACAATTTGTATCTTGTTAAATATTAGCCACTCTCAAGAGCCACCATCAGTAATACCCACAGACATTTATACACTGAATAAAAATATAAACGCAACATGTAAAGTGTTGGTCCCATGTTTTAAGCTGAAATAAAAGATTCCAGAAATATTCCATTCTCACAAAAAGCTTATTTCTCAAATTTTGTGCACAAATTTGTTTTCATCCTTGTTAGTTAGCAATTCTCCTTTGCCAAGATAATCCATCCACTTGACAGGCGTGGCATATCAAAAAGCAGATTAAACAACATGATCATTACAAATGTGCACCTTGTGTTGGGTACAATAAAAGGCCACTCTAAAATCTACAGATGTCACACAACACAATGCCACAGCGTACAATTGGCATGCTGACTGCAGGAATGTCCATCAGAGCTGTTGCCAGATAATGTAATGTTAATTTCTCTACCATAAGCCGCCTCCCAACGTCGTTTTAGAGAATTTGGCAGTAAGTCCAACCAGCCTCACAACTGCAGACCACATGTATGGCGTTGTGTGGGCAAGTGGTTTGCTGATGTCAATGTTATGAACAGAGTGCCTCATGGTGAAGGTGGGGTTATGGTATGGGCAGGCATAAGCTACGGACAACGAAAACAATAGAATTTTATCGATGGCAATTTGAATGCACAGAGATACCGTGATGAGATCCTGAGGCCTATTGTCGTGCCATTTATCCACCGCCATCACCTCATGTTTCAGCATGATAATGCACGGCCCCATGTCGCAAGGATCTGTACACAATTTCTGGAAGCTGAAAATGTCCCAGTTCTTCCATGGCCTGCATACTCACCAGACATGTCACCCATTGAGCATGTTTGGGGTACTCTGCATCAACGTGTACGACAGCGTGTTCCAGTTCCCACTAATATCCAGCAATTTAGCACAGCCATTGAAGAGGAGTGGGACAACATTCCATAGGCCACAATCAACAGCCTGATCAACTCTATGTGAAGGCCATGTGTCATGCTGTATGAGGCAAATGGTGGTCACCACACCAGATACTGACTGGTTTTCTGATCCACACCCCTAATGTTTTTAAGGTATCTGTGACCAACAGATGCATATCTGTATTCCCAGTCATGTTAAATCCATACATTAGGGCCTGCTGAATTTATGTATTTATTTCCTTTATTAATGAACTGTAACTCAGTAAAATCTTTGAAATTGTTGTTTGTTTTTGTTCAGTATGACTGTTACTTTAGTGTTAGTTTTCTTACATTTGTAGCCTACATTTTGCATCATTCCATTCTGTTTACCTTTCTTTCCTCTGTCATGTCTGTGTAGTTGTTCCTGAGGGTCGCTATCATTAGTCGATCATATTAGGCTAACGTCGTGCAATAATTTGGGACATGTAGCCTATTTGAATCATTTTGGAACTCAGACCACACGTAGCAGGTTAAACCTGGAGCCTGGCACGTGGTTCACTGGACCGTTTTCATACAGTTAAATGATTAGTGAGAATTAGGGTATATTTATAGGTGTACAACCCTTATTGTACACTTTTTTTCCACCTTCCTATAACTCATGGATTGAACTTGAATATGACTACTTTCCACTGTATTTTTAGATTCATCAATATATTTAGTGCGTAAAAGCTCTCCAAACTGTAAGTCTAAATACCAGCTACTGAGAAGTGTGTAGAAAAGGCATACATTTCCTAAGTCGGAATCGGGCCCATAGGGAATAGGGTGTCATTTGGGATGCATCCTTAAACTTCCACAGATCACTATCTGTACCCTGTACTGAGATTATGGTGAAACACCTTGACACCCTTAACGCCACCTGGGCCTTGTTCATTAGTGCACACCGTATCAAAACATTTTGCAACAGAAAAATAAATGTGCATTTAGTCCAGGTAGCCACTTCCTGTTTCAATTTGTTTTCTTCTGTTTGATGCCTAGTCAATACAACCCAGACTGAGTTGAAACACCCTGGCCCCTTTACCATATATGGGTTGTGTTCATTAGTGTTGTGTTCAAAATGTTCTGCAAAGGAAAATGAGAATGAGCTTTTCTTATTGGACAAGGCCAGGTAGTCCATCTGTGTTTCAGGCCATTTTTCTTTATTTGGTGCCTAATGAACATGATTCTGACAAAAAAGAGATTATTCAGACAAGTGATATTATGTCTGTGTAATGCATGGTATCTATGCATGTCTTTGTCTCTAATCTTTAGGATGTACCATATAGAATACAGAGAACCTCAAATATATTGTAGTGAGCATCCATTTAAGGGGAACTCCAAACAAACTTAAATATGGATAGCCAGGCCTCACACTATGCATTACTTAAATTTGAGTGTCTGTCCCATTATACTCATTCTACTTCTGAGAGCCAGGACTGTCTGTCAGTCTGTGCGAGTGCATTGTCTGTGTCAGTCTCTCTGTCTGTCTGACTGTCTCTAAGAGTCTGTCTGTCTGTAAGAGTGTGGGTCTGTATCAATGTGTGTGTGTGTGTGTGTGTGTGTGTGTGTGTGTGTGTCTCTCACTCCCACTCAAGCACGGTCACGGAAGGACACAAGAAATCCACTATCACGCCGCATGACAAATCCACTGTCACACCCCATTATATGGAGTCGGCCACGTTCACAGGGTCACGGTCCCTCATTTGGCGCCTCAGACATGTTTTCATGCTTTGCTGGGTTTGTTTTTAAGCTTCATGTCAAGGTCTTATCATTTCCCCACTTCGTCTCGCTCTGATAAAAGGCTATCACAGGAAGCCGTATCTGCTGAGTCACATTTCGACTCCGTTTTCTACTTCCTCTGTCAGTTCTGAATACCTGGCCTTTGTATTTTTGATATCCAGGAAATTCAGCTAATTTCTTTGCTTTTTTTTCTCTTCTACTTCCTATTTGTCAGTTCTGAATGTCTGGTCTTTGTCTTTTTGATCTCAATTCTACAAATGTATGACCTTTTTATATATATATTTTTTTTACTTCTTTTCTAGGTCGAAGGGGTGTTTTGAATTAATTTGAAACCTCCTAATTTCACATTCTAATGTGAATACCCCCAAAAACACGTAATCCTAAAAAAACAAGGCTCAGGGTGCTCTAGTCGTTTCTCGAAAGCAGAAAATAGGCAGACACAGTATTCCCTTGATATGTTCTTTCCCTATTCCACCAGCGCCTCCTAGCACACCTTAGCTTGTTAACATGTGTCAATCAAAGCCCTACTCTGCAGAGGATGAAGCGGGAAACAGTTTTCACTCCCATGCGGCCCCTAAACAAATTCTGGAGCTGAGCGTTCAGGAGCATGTAGGAGTCCCGTATGCCCTCGCATTGCCCGAACCGCGACACAGACGAGTGCTCGCTTTCTTTATGACGTCACCCTCTTCATAAAACCACATTCCGATCCATTAAGCCCTATTCCATCGTCCATCACCGCTGTCCCGCATTCATTTCAACTCCTCCTTATCATGACATCATGAACTCCGTATCGGAGCTAATCAGACTTCACTGTGTAGCCTGAGTGGATTTCCTCATTTCATTATACACTCCATTATAAAGCCAGAGACTCCTGGGCTGGGTCCCAAATGTCACCCTCTACCTTTAGAGTGCACCAATTTTGACCAGAGCTCAAAAGTAGTGCTCTATGTAGGGAATAGGGTGCCATTTTGAATGCACCATGGTCTTGGGGTTATATGGGCCATGGGAATGGGAAAGGGGGTGGGTAATGTGGAGTTAAAATGGGGATGTTTAAGTGAGTGCTTCAATGGAGATGGGAATGACGGGCTGATGAGTTAGTCGTTGACTGGACCTTCACCTGTCCTCGTACCCATTGGACTAACACAGCCGGCTGCAGAAAGCGCTGTGGCTGTTTCAGCTGGCTCTGGGGTGAAATTTTCCCTACTTACAACCTCATGCTAATCATATTAGCCTACGTGAGCTCAACCGTCCCGCGGGGGGGGACAGATCCCATGGAGGTTAATTTTGGTTGTAAAGTCAGTATCGTCCAAAAGTGAGTTTTGTGAGATTTGTGTACAAGAGTTCATCATGACTTACTTGAGGTTTGGGTTTTGATTTCAACAATTCCCTTGCCCACTACCATTTTTTTACTTGAGAAATACTGCACCAGACACATTAACTAGATGTAAAACTGCGCTACTGAAAAATTTACTCGAGATTTCTTGAGTTATCTTATATTCATTCTAACTATTTTGAGGAAGTGATACTGGATTTGATCCTATGGTGTCTCATGGGGGACAAACATCAGTAACTGCCACATCGAACCACACCCCCAAAACGGAAATCTCGTTTTTCTTAATGAGCAACAGAAAAACCCATGCGGAATCGGTGCGTTCAGTCGCTCTTTAACCATTAGTGGGTAAAAGCAAAACTGACTCAAGGGCAAGGTTGTTAATTGCACTCACCTGGTGTCCCAGGTCTGAATTGGTCCTTGATCAGAAGAAGAGGATGAAAATGAGTGTTTTGGGCCTCCAGCACCGACATTGAACAGCCCTGGTCTAGGGGCAACTTCACCCAACTTCAGACTTGTTTTATTTATTCGGCTGACTTATTTGTGAGATTTCTCCTTTGAATCAGACTTGGTACATGCTATACGTGTGCAATACTGTGCTGTGACTATTCCTTTTTGTATGGTAACCTGGTGCAAATTTGTGCCACATTTTCCCCTAAAAGCCCTGGCTGCTTCCCCTACTTTCAGTCAGTCACACACGAGAACCAACCACCATCTTTTTCAACCGACCGTCGTCATAGCAACGCTGTGGCTCCTGGCACAGAATCCCTCACTGCGGGGGCAGTGGGCCAATGACATCGCTGTGGCAACACCGAGATTGGTTACACACGCCACGGTTAGCGAATGAACATGCTAGTCTGTTTGTCAGTCAATACCTCAGAGCAGAGTTATTAGCTCAGGTGTTAGCATGTGGCTAACATAACCTATACAAGTTTACACTGCGACTCAGTGATATGACGTTGCCACAGGCAGCTGTTTACTTTGCATCAAACTAATCAAATAGTGTTTGCAGTTTCTGTCTGGTTTGTGGTATTTTACTCTGTGTTACGACATTCACAACATCACTTTCAGGACTTTCCTCTTAACAGTTATAAAGAGCAGAGTTATCTAGAGGGAAAATACTCAATTTAAATACATGGGAACTAAAAGATGGGCTGTGTCCCAAATGGCACCCTATTCCTTATTTAGTGTACTTCTTTTGACCTGGGCCCGAACACATGAGCAATGGTGATGTGGCCATTGTGTGTTGAAACTCAACAACTGGATTCCATGGCTTGGGAGCCCATCCATCTGCCTTTCAGCACCAGGCAGGCTCCAGGCGACACGTTACCCTTAGGTACAGATCTAGGATCAGCCACCCCTCCCTTAATCCTAGTATTAACCATTAGTTGGGAAAATGCAAAACTGACCCATGATCAGCGTCTAGGGGAAACTAACTGCCAGACCCCTGAGCTGAAATAATGTAAGCATAAAGGAGATGTTTTAAATGTATCTTTATTTAACTAGGCAAGTCAGTTAAGAACAAATTCTTATTTACAATGACGGCCTACTGGGGAACTGCCTTGTTCAGGTGCAGAACAACCGATTTTTACCTTGTCAGCTCGGGTTTTCGATCCAGCAACCTTTCGGTTACTGGCCCAACGCTCTAACTACTAGGCTACCTGCCGCCTCAAGGAGATGCTTGATTAGTGCCTGACCCAATCTCATACATTAGCATTCACACACCCACATAGAGACATACACTCACAGTCTGCACATGCACATACACACACACTGACAAATAGTCTACAAACATACACTGCACCGCGTTCCATGTGAGTGACCGAGACTCCGCTGACAGCTTGGCACAAGGTGTGAAATTGGCGCCCTTTACAGAGAAATGCCAGATGTTTTTGTTGGCAGCCACAGGGGTGCCAGGGTCAGAAGTACTAGGTTGACCTGTGATGGAATGTCAAGTATTCCTGTTAGTTTAACACTCAGATTGATGTGCCTGAGTTTGGTCGAGCAGTTAAGGCTGCTACCCTTTGCACATGTGGCGGCAGGATAGCCTGGAGGTTGGAGTGTTGGGCTAGTAACTGAAAGGTTGCTGGTTCCTATCCCGGAGTTGACAAGGTGAAAAAAAATATGTCGCTGTTCTCTTGAGCAAGGAAGTTAACCCTCCAAGGGTGCTGGAAAATGGTGACCCCACTCTGCGGGTGTCTCAGGGGGAGTTGGGATATGCAAGATACACATTGTACAGGTGTGTAACAGGACAAATATAAGCACCCACCAATTTATTATGATAGGCAGACCTCTGCCTGCTTGGGATTGAATCCTGGTCCCTCTGCACTTCTACACAGTATGTCCTCTATCGGTCTCACCCTCATTTCATCTCCCTGTCAATAAAACCCCCACTCAAATTGTGGGGGGATACAATCTGTTTGTTACTGAAATAAGCTTTGTAATGATTCCTATGTTGATGCAAAGAATATTTGTTGGTCCATGGTGTGTAATGAGGCGCAAACAGATGTTGCACTTGACACATTTATGAAACTACCTATCTCAGTTACTAATAAGCATGCAGCCATTAAGACAATGACGGTTAAAACTGTTCAATCCCCGTGAATTGATGAGGAATTGAAACATTTTATGGTTGAGAGGGATGAGGCAAACGGAATGGAAAATAAGTCTGGCTGCACAACCGATTGGCAAACGTACTGCAAATTGAGAAATCGTGTGACTATAAACTGAATAAAAAGAAGAAGAAACTACACAATGAAACAAAGATAAATGACATAAAGAATGATAGTAAAAAGCTTTGGAGCACCTTCAATGAAATGTTGGGAAAAAAGACAAACTCCGCTCCATCATTCATTGAATCAGATGGCTCATTCATTACAAAACCGACAGATATTGCAACTACTTTATTGATTTTTGGCAACAAATGCTGACGCTACACATCCAAGTATATCTGACAAAATTATGAAAGACAAGAATTGTATTTTTGAATTCTGTAAAGTGAGTGTGGAAGAGGTGAAGAAATGGTTTATCAACAATGACAAGACACCGGGGTCTGACAACTTGGTTAGAAAATTACTGAGGATAGTAGCGGACAATATTGCCACTTCTATTTGCCATATCTTCAATTTAAGCCTACTAGAAAGTGTGTACCCTCAGGCCTGGAGGGAAGCAAAAGTCATTCCGCTACCTAAGAATAGTAAAGCCCCCTTTACTGGCTCAAATAGCCAGCCAATCAGCCTGTTACTAACCCTTAGTAAAGTTTTGGAAAAAATTGTTGACAACAGACGTTCAGCACGCTTATAGGGAAGGACATTTAACAAGCACAGCACTTACACAAATGACTGCTGAGATAAATTGATGATCAAAAGGTTGTGGGGGCTGTTTTGTTAGACTTCAGTGTGGCTTTTGACATTATCGATCATAGTCTGCTGCTGGAAAAATGTATGTGTCCTGGCTTTATTCCCCCTGCTATACTGTGGATAAAGAGTTACCTGTCTAACAGAACAGAGAGGGTGCTCTTTAATGGAAGCCTCTCCAACATAATCCAGGTAGAATCAGGATTCCCCAGGGCACCTGTCTAGGCCCCTTACTTTTTTCAATCTTTACTAACGACATACATAGACACACTGGCTTTGAGTAAGCCAGTGTGTCTATGTAAGCGGATGACTCAACACTATACACGTCAGCTACTACAGCGACAAAATGGGTGGCAAGGAAAAGTTAGTCATACATATTTCAAAAACTGAATTGTAAATTGTCATGGTCAAAACATATTGATACAACAGTAGCTAAGATGGTGAGAAGTCTGTCTATATTAAAGCGCTGCTCTACCTTACCAGCACTATCAGCAAGGCAGGTCCTACAGGCTCTAGGTTTGTCGCACCTGGACTACTGTTCAGTCGTGTGGTCAGGTGCCACACAGTGGGTGTACACAGAAAGCACACTTTAATAATATGCATGTCTATCTCTCCATGCTGAAAGTAGAGGAAAGATTGACTTAATTACTACTTGTATTTATGAGAGGTATTGACATGTTGAATGCACTGAGCTGTCTGTTTAAACGACTAGCACACAGCTCAGACACCCATGCATACCCCACAAGACATGCCACCAGAGGTCTCTTCACAGTCCCCAAGTCCAGAACAGACTATGGGAGGCGCACAGTACTACATAGAGCCATGACTACACAGAACTCTATTCCACATCAGCTAATTGATGCAAGAAGTAGAATCAGATTTTAAAAAACGGATAAAAATACACCTTAATGAACAGCGGGGACTGTGAAGCAACACAAACAGACAGACACATGTGTGCATACACATACAGGATAACATATGCACTATACACACACGTACACATGGATTTTGTGTTGTAGATAAGTGGTAGTGGAGTATGGGCCTGAGGGCACACACTTAGTGTGTTGCAAATTCGGTAATGAATGTATTGTAATGTTTTAATTTTGACGGGCCCCAGGAAGAGTATCTGCCTTGGCAGCATCTAATGGGGATCCATAATAAATACAAATAAGCCAGAAAAAACCTGGAACTCTTAACCTTGTAAAATAAATATATGGCACGTGTTGTGTAAACAGAGATTATTGGGTGGCTGCTGATTGCGATAATGTAAATCGAACATGTAAAACAATAAAGATACATGTGGGTAAATGCAGAGTTACATCTCTGAAATTAGGCAAACGATGCAGTTTTTATGCGCTGAAAACCTTACTCGATCATTCATTTTTAAGAAGCACAATATCACAGCGTCAGCTAAGGACAAATGTTAAGATTTGCTTTTTATTGATAAGCTATGTTAACATTTGTACGCATTTTCTCAATATCTGAAATGATTAGTGAGAAACATTTAGTGTAATCCTTGGGACATTTATGAAAATGTTAGCCTTACCTACAGTAGGCCTCCTTTATGACATTATGGTTGTATTCCAATTGTATTATTTTCACCCTCTCAACCCTTTGCTCTAGCCACTTGCTTCAGGTGGATACCCTTTAAAAACCGGATGCAGTTTTCCACCATTTAAAAAAAAAAACTAGATGTGTGTTGTTATTCCCTCAGGGTGCAATTAATGATTCATTTAAAACGCTATGGGATGGTTTCACGGACACAGCTTAAGCCTAGTACTTGTCTGAAAAGCAAGATTTAATGGAGAATCACTATAAACAAAAGAAAAAGTCCAGCGCTAGGCTTAATCTGTGTCCGGGAAACCACCTTATATGCATTTAAATCACTACTATACTTTTAATGCAATAAACATATGGTGAATTTAAAATATAACTTAACATGTATGATGCATTTGTATCCCCTTAATTGCATGGGGTTTTTATATTACATAAGTTTAAATAACTGATTACCAGTTAAGGTTAACATAAGGAAAGTAAGGAAAGTTTGACAAAAGAAAAATCCACCTGTCGAAGGGATAAATATGTTGTCAATATTTAGAACATTTCTCCTATAGCTGCCATTTCCATTGCACATGTCGCAATATGTATTTTTTGTGACATTGTTTTCAATGGAAACCTGCATAGTGTTCTCTTTTCACACAGAAGTCAATATGGATAATGCTTCGCTTCTGTATTGTTGTAACCACTTCATAGCTGGCTGATAGTGACAAGAGAGAGTTGCTCTTTGGCCACGCACACAAGTGGTGGGTTTGGGGTCAAAATGATCCATTCTAATTTGAGAATTGATTTGGGTTGGGCCCGGGCTTAGGTTTGCACAACATTGTATGTTTTGAGACCAATGCGTCGCCGTTGCTGTAGAGAAGCACGAGCCTGTGTCTCTCTCACTGATCTAGAATGAGATTCTATTTCTATCTCTCTGCTCTGATAGACATGAGCCTGCAACTCTCTCTCCATCTTTCCAGCATTGCACTTCATCATTCATTTAAAATGATTTAATATACCCATTATTTGTGTTTTTTCCTTATATAATTTTACTGTAATGTGTCAGCATATTATTTATTGAAATATGTTCCCTATTTACGGGACCTGCATGGTTCTGGTACCGATTCCAACCATAATTTCTGCTTATAAATTGATCTGTGGACACCGTAGATCGAAATGGCTTGCATTGAGTGGCAGCCCTGATTCTCATGGACACAGGAGTATGTATCTTTTGCCTGTGTGAAGCAGGATGTGAAGTCTGACGCCACTTGAAGCTGGAATGTCCGTCCTACATTTAATTCACACTTCCGACTGTCCATCAACTCCTGCTACGAAGCCACTAACAGTGCGTATGCATGGAAGCCTTTACATCATAATGCAGAAGGAGAGAGTGGCTTCTTAGCACATTCAGAGATCGATTCATAACCAGTAATATAAAATAATAACTTCATATCTTTTAAACAAAATAACATTTTCTGTTTGTCATAGATGGACAAGATATAATATGAGATAAAAGGTAAGTTCCTAACGAGTTCAGGAAGCCAAGCTAGAGCTCTGTGAGACATTCACAGTAATGGGGCAGAGGTTTTGATCAAGAATCAAATCAAATGTATTTATAAACTGTTAGAATGGCGCTCGAGGGGATGGCTGCCGTTCTACGGGCTCCAAACCAACTGTGCTGTTTTTTTTGTTTTTTTTGCGTTGTTTGTGACTTATTTTTTATGACCGAAAATAACTTCTGGATATCTGAACAGCGATTACTCACCACGAACTGGATGAAGATTTTTTTCTTTAACGTGTCCGACTTGAAGGATATACTGCTTTCTCGGGAACGGGCCCAAATCCCCATCATTTGCGTGAAGAAAAGGAGAAAAAGGGGGCGGAGGTTGGGCTGCCTTCTGAGAATTCGTAGGCCAGTGAGTAAACTTCCACTACCATCTGTTTTATTGGTCAATGTGCAATCATTGGAAAACAAAATGGATGATATACGATCAAGACTATCCTACCAACGGGATATTAAAAACTGTAATATCGTATGTTTCAGAGAGTCGTGGCTGAACGACGACACGGATAATGTAGAGTTGGCGGGATTTTCCATGTATCGGCTGTGCCCAAGGAAGCGAAGGTAACCTACCTAAATGATTATCACCCCGTAGCACTCACGTCGGTAGCCGTGAAGTGCTTTGAAAGGCTGGTCATGGCTCACATCAACAGCATAATCCCGGATACCATAGACCCTCTCCAATTTGCATACCGCCCCAACAGATCCACAGATGACGCAATCCCAATCGCACTCCCCACTGCCCTTTCCCACCTGCATAGTGCCCTCAAAGCTCATCACTAAGATAAGGACCCTGGGATTAAACACCTTACTCTGCAACTGGATCCTGGACGTCCTGACGGGCGCCCCCAGGTGGTAAGGGTTGGCAACAACACGTCTGCCACGCTGATCCTCAACACTGGGGCTCCTCAGGGGTGCGTGCTTAGTCCCCTCCTGTATTCCCTGTTCACCTGCGACTGCATGGCCAAACATGACTCCAACACCGTCATTAAGTTTGCTGATGACACAACCGTGGTAGGCCTGATTACAGCCTATAGGGAGGAGGTGTGTTGCCAGGACAACAACCTCTCCCTCAATATGAGCAAGACAAAGGAGCTGATCATGGACTACAGGAAAAAGCGGGCCGGACAGGCCCCCATTAACATTGACAGGGCTGTGGTGGAGCGGGTCGAGAGTTTCAAGTTCCTCACCAACGAACTATCATGGTCGAAACACACCAAGACAGTCATGAAGAGGGCACGACAACACCTTTTCCCCCTCAGGAGACTGAAAAGATTTGGCATGGGTCCCCAGATCCTCAAAAGGTTCTACAGCTGCACCATCGAGACCGCCTGGTATGGCAACTGCTCGGCATCTGACTGTAAGGCGCTACAGAGGGTAGTGCAAACAGCTTAGTACATCACTGGGGCCAAGCTTCCTGCCATCCAGGACCTATATACTAGCCGGTCTCAGAGGAAAGCCCAAAAAATTATCTGAATCAAGTCACCCAAGCCATAGACTGTTGTCTCTGCTACTGCACCGCAAGCGGTACCGGAGCACCAAGTCTAGGACCAAAAGGCTTCT
>QNTS01000946.1:22072-39131 GCA_003317085.1 Hucho hucho
GAATAAACAATTTGATATTTGACCATTGTAGACTGGGCTTCTGTCTGTCTTATTTCAACCAGTATCTTACAAATACTGGGTAACAGACAGAGTTTGTTTAATTGAAGTTCAGTTTGTGAACATTGAGAACAAAATTTCTATAACAGAGGGTTGAAAACAGTAGGTCCGGGACAAGGTAGCACGTCCGGTGAACAGGCCAGGTGAGATGTGAGAATTAGAGGATGCATACTGTGGCCCTGTCCGACGATACCCCCGGTCAGGGCCAACTAGGCAGGATATAACCCCACCCACTTTGCCAAAGCACAGCCCACACACCACTAGAGGGATATCAACAGACCACCACATTACTACCCTGAGATTTAGCTCTAACGGAAGTTTTAGTGCTTTATCTGTGTAGCTGGAGAGTAGAGCATTCCAGTTGTCTAATCTAGAAGAGACAAAAGCCTGGATTAGATGCCTTTAGAAAGTATGCACTTTTTCTCTACACTAAATATACAAATATGTATTTTACAGTTTGTACTATGTACTTGAGCTTGTGACCACACCACAGCAATGTATAACTATGTATACCAGAAAGGTGAGGTTTTAACCTTTCTTGGAGTATGCAGCATTACTAGTTATTGTTCATGGCCCTCATGATAAGTAATTACTTTTGGGGATTACATTTTTGATTACATTTAGTTACATTTAAGAGGTTTTAAAATGTAAAATAGTCCCTATTATTACTATTCAAAATCAAATACAAATTCACTATAATTGTAGCTGTTGACCGCCTGCACCATCAATGAAACATTAGCATGGCATAGGCCTCTCCCATCCTCATTGATAGAAAGTTTGGAACGTAGCCTATTCTAACCAGTCCATACAGTATGCGTACAGTCCACAATCAAAGACGATTAGTTTGATCAATTTCACCACATTCTTATCGGCAGACTCAACTGCCTTGGTTTCTCAAATGACTGCCTCGCCTGGTTCACCAACTACTTCTCAGACAGAGCTCAGTGTGCCAAATCAGAGGGACTGTTGTCCGGACCTCTGGAAGTCGCAGCAAAGACTTCGGCGATGTCATTTATAAAATAGCCTCCATCACTCTACTCAGACTCCATCCAATTTGCTATCACAGTGCCATCCGTTTTGTCACCAAAGCCCCATACACTACCCACCACTGTGACCTGTATGCTCTCGTTGGCTGGCCCTCGCTTCATATTCGTCGCCAAACCCTCTGGCTCCAGGTCATCGATAAGTCTTTGCTAGGTAAAGCCCCGCCTTATCTCAGCTCACTGGTCACCATAGCAGCACCCACCCGTAGTACGCACTCCAGCAGGTATATTTCATGGACACCCCCAAAGCCTATTCCTCCTTTGGCTGCCTTTCCTTCCAGTTCTCTTCTGCCAATGACTGGAACAAATTGCAAAAATCACTGAAGCTGGAGACTCATATCTCCCTCACTAACCTTAAGCATCAGCTGTCAGAGCAGCTCACAGATCACTGCACATAGCCCATCTGTAAATAGCCCATCCAACTACCTCATCAACCTATTTTTATTTATAATTTTTTTTGCTCCTTTGCACCCCAGTATCTCTACTTGCACATTCATCTTCTGCACATCTATCACTCCAGTGTTTAATTGCTAAATTGTAATTACTTCGCCACTACGGCGAATCTTACCTCATTTGCACACACTGTCTATAGATTCTTTCTATTGTGTTATTGACTATATGTTTGTTTATTCCATGTGTAACTCTGTGTTGTTGTTTGTGTTGCACTGCTTTGCTTTATCTTGGCCAGGTCCCAGTTGTAAATGAGAACTTGTTCTCAGCTGGCCTACCTGGTTAAATAAAGGGGAAATAAAAAATAAATAAAAATCAATGGGCTTTATTTACTGTTTTTCCTGCCGTGCGTAGGATATGCGCTAGGCCCAAGTATTGTATAACGGCATAATCATGTTTTATCCTTTGAGCTTGGGCTTGTAAAATATTTTTTAAATAGGGCTCCGGTAGGGTTTGGCTTGAATTTTCATATGTGTATTGGTGATCTGCAGTCTCTGAAATGCTTTGAATTAATAAGCACCTTAGAGAGCGCTGTCCAATCCAGTACACCTACCATAGATAGTCGGTAGGCTACCTGTTTGATTTGTCCGCTGTGCATTGTGTTGGTTACTTTTTGTTCCTCATGCATTCCTGTACCTCAGAGCACCCCAGATCATCATTTACCAAGTTGTGTTGGAGAAGAGGACAATTTTATGTGAAGAGGACAATTTGCCTGGTCTCATAGGTTATGGGGGAATTCCACAACTTTTCAAACTCATATTCATCATCTCCAGTACCACCGCAATGTCAACGTACAGTATATGACGCTAATGACCTTTTTGACTACAAAACATAGAAACCTGCTGTTTCTATATATGTTGATGTTGGGCTGGTGCTGGAGATGATGAATTTGATGTTAAAAAAGGGTAAAGTGCCCCTTTAATGACTTTGGATTCCTTAATAAGGATGTTTTGGACTCGTGTTACAGTATGTTGGGTTAGTATTTACAATTTTTTTATCCTTATTTTACCAGGTAAGTTTACTGAGAACACATTTTCATTTACAGCAATGACCTGGGCAATAGTTACAGGGGTGAGGATACAAAGAATAGACATAAACTCATGAAGAAATCACTGGTTAGTTGCTCTGGAAAACAGTAATGTAATCCAGAGAAACATTCCTGATGGAGAATTGTAAACATCCCAATGAGCTACAGATACATGGTGGAGACATCTCTGGAACAAACACACACTCACTCTTGCATACACACAGCCTCTTGAGTGACACCAGCTTGGCTGCCAGAGGCAGAGAAATGTGCTGCTCATCAAGGCAAAGCAATTAGTGGCTAATTGAGTGAAAACAAACTTAGATGGTTACTCTGACTCTTCAGCTTTGTGCTTCGTTGCGTCAAAATTTTGACCAATTTACAGAATTGAATCTCACTTTCAGGTTGTTTTTTGGGGGTATTTGGCACAATATGGCCTTTGGGAATCGGAGAGGAATATATTTGAGAAGTTTCAGTTTGTTTGGTCTAGGGGTTTTTACTACAAAGACTTTGGCAGCATTTACACAGGAAGCCTAATTCTGATATTTTGTTCCACTAAATTGTCTTTTTACAAATCACATCAGATATTTTTAGTCAGAAGTCAGAAGATGGAAAGAATATATCAGAAATGGGCTGCCTGTGTAAACACAGCCTTTGAGATACAAGAAACTGAAAATGTATCTTTGCAAACAGCAGGGTAGCCTAGTAACCGAAAGGTTGCAAGTTCAATTCCCCGAGCTGACAAGGTACAAATCTGTCGTTCTGCCCCTGAACAGGCAGAACGACACTGTTCCTAGGCCGTCATTGAAAATAAGAATTTGTTCTTAACTGACTTGCCTAGTTAAATAAAGGTTAAAAAAAAAATTAAAACGTGTTGAAATATCGGACCTCTTTAGATGGTGAAATTATTGAATTTGTAGAGTAAACATACAAGTGTTTAGTTAAGAGTATCCATCCATTAATACACACACACACACCAGATATGAGTGTCTCATTAGAGTCAAGATCCTATGTCTACATTGTATTCATCTATACATTCCCTAGATCTCCAAGACATAACAATCCACTAACCTCCCTGACCCATCTATTAATGCACACACACACCCCTCCACATCTCACTACTGCACCCTGTCATAACCAACTGCTTGCCCTTCTCACTCCTCTCCTCCATGTGAGTTTACATCACTCCCTCCATCTCCCATCCCCCCTCCACCTCCTTCCCTCACCACCTTCTCCAGTTACCTACAGCCGTGGACAACCAGCAAGAGTCCCAGAGCTAGCCATGCACACATGTACACAGCGGATTGCAAACACACACACACACACAAAGAGTTTATTTCACACATACAGTACACAAATGTTGGGCACAAAATGAGAGAGAGGGCTTACTCCCTCACACATCACACTCTCCCTCACATTCACACACATGTTGAAACCAATGAACTGAGAATACACAGACAGTTGATAGCACACGTACACAAATATTATTGATGACACACATGCACAAATATACTTACCGCCTCACACTTAACACACACCTACATGCGCACACACACACCTGTCTGTGTATTCCACCATGTTCTTTTTTGTGGTTTGGATGCTGGAAGTCCAGAACAGTGATTTATGTGCCTTGCGCCTCTGATTGTCTGAGTTGTGGTGGTTCACTGCCATGGGAGTGCCCTTTGACCTCTATCCCACATTAGTGTATTCTCCGGGTGGAAGCGCTTGATGAGGTGGGTCCATCCTAGTTTGGTACTAATGAGTTCTGTTGGGCCTGGTTCTCTGGCTCTGGACCAGGATCTAACAAAGTAGGGACGACCATTGCTGAAAGGGTCAAAGGGCCCAACAGAGTCAGATGCCTCATTATCTGGAAGCAGTAAGGAAGCTTGGCAAACAGTGATTGTGCTTCTGGTTAAAGTGAGGCATATGACCTATAGTGACCTAGAGTAGTCAGCTCTTAGTGATGGCTCTCTGAGACACAGACAAACACTAAAATACTCACACTTTTGCTTTTAGAGATTATACATTTCCCACCAAACAATCCTTGCTCTCTGAGCCCAGTTTTTTTTTAACTTTTAATCTGGATAACAATGATCCGGATTCTGTATTCCCCTTTTTGCGACCCAGGATCAGATCAATCTGATCCGATTTTGAGCCAGTTCATTCTGATCCAGATGCCTCAATATCAAGATTGCAGAATTGAATAGGCCTACACCTTGCCATCTACTGGACAGGTTATGTTACTACTTCTACACTGTCATAGGGAAACCGAGATGAGTGAACTACATGAATGAAGGTAACTATAAATAGGAAATAGAGGCTGCATTTCACTTGTATAGCGACTGACCACATACCTATACAGCAGTCAATTTAACATAATGAAGCTTTGTTTTTAAACCTCCCCTTAGTTACATTGAAATGTCTTGGTTGTAGTGCTTTTTACCTTTCTGAATCCACCTTTCCAGTGGGATTAAGAATATCTAGATTGTTAGCATCAAAACTATCCTAATCACTACCATTGGAGTTTGGAAAAACGCAAAATTAACATTCTCCAATCCAAATCCCTATCTGGAGGATCAGAATCTCATTTTTCAGTTTTCAAAATCTGATGTTTTGAGAAACTGGGCCCAGATGACTATCCAACCTAAGTTTAGAAAATAAACCCACTCCCACCCTCCAATGCACACATTCTATAAACGCTTTGGATAACTGATCTGGCCCCTCTGACCACCCTGTGAGTGTGAGTCGTTATAGCAAGCCTTATCTAAAACCACACACACACTCGTGGGAAGGGGATTGCCCTTCTGTTTTGGTTGAGGCCCAGTCCCAGCACACACAAGGCCTCTTAAAGAGAGACAGACAGAATAATGTTGCCATTGTAGCCCCCAGTGCGTGTAGCCACCCAGTCCCCATCCTGCACTGAGACTCCAGCCACACGAAAGCCAGGGGCAGAGACACTGGCCTGATAAATGACTCATGAAAGATTCCTTCTGGACACACACACACACACACACACACACTGGAGCCCTCAACACGCATACACACACACACACAGGGCATCCATGAGAGCTAAAGGATCTCCTCTTGTCCTCTCTCCGAACCCTCTCTATCTCCTGTCAGGAGGCAGGGCACGAGGCTCCACTCATGTCTATTGGGGATGAGTGAGTCATCACAGGAGAATGTGATACCACTGTGTTACTGTATGCAGTGATCGCTGCTCCTCTTTTCCAAGAATACAGGAGACATGGTACCACACAGCACCTTGAAGAGGCAATCTGGGATTCAAACTACAAGTAGTCACCCCTGCCACGTTTTTGGTAAACAGCTGAGAGATGGAGCTGGAGAAATGTAACCACTCTCAACTGTATAGACAGAGCTATGGATGCAAGGACTGATCATCCATGAGATGAAAATGATTGGTCCATACATGCGAACATTAGAAGAAGTTTGTTTTCTCCACCTCAAAATGTGCATCAGCCAATTAAAATAGTTGGTGTAGTTGCATGTGATAAAATGATATACATCTTAGCTGTTCCCATTAGATAACCTGCCATATTTCGCCCTTTGATAACCTGTAACAAATGCTGCATCAGCCTATCAAAAATATTAGACTTTACATCCACCAACTAATGGCATTTCTTAAAATAGGTCAACTTGGGCACCAGAGGGATATTTTAAACCTCCAAAGTGGCATTTTTTCAATAAAAATAAGACAAAATTGATGAAGGATGATGTTTGAGAACAGGGTTTTGTTCTTTCTGGATTCCATTAGAATGACGATCGCAGAGCAACAACTCTTTCAACTCCATCTATTGAATCCTGCAAAATACTGTTCTTAATTATATTACCTTTTTTTGCCAAACTTCTAGTTAACATGGAGTAAAACAAGCATACACACAAACAAGCATATCTTTTGCATTCCGATAGAGTAAGACAGTTGCACCAAGTTCTTCAGGAATCAATGGGTATGTATAAACCATTTAAAAGTCCACAAATGGATGTATCAAGCCTCTCTCTTTGTAACAGTATTTTTATTGTAATTTCACAATTTTCACCCATATTAAGAGATACAAAAACAGCACTCACTTACACATACCTGCATACATATATACATACATACACACACACATATATATATATATGCATACAAATCAAATCAAATTGTATTTGTCACATACACATGGTTAGCAGATGTTAATGCGAGTGTAGCGAAATGCTTGTGCTTCTAGTTCCGACCATGCAGTAGTATCTAACAAGTAATCTAACATAACAATTTCACAACAACTACTGTCACGACTTCCACCAACGGTGGCTCCTCTGCCAGTTCGGGCGGCGTTCGGCGGTCGTCGTCACCGGGCCTACTAGCTGCCACCGATCATCTATTTTCTTTCTGTTCATTATTCTGATTGTTTGCACCTGTTTTCGTTTTGGTTAGTAGGGCTATTTAAGCCGGTTAAGCCCGCCTCCTTTCGTGCGGGATTGTTTGCTGTACTTGAGAGCGCATGTACATGTCCCATGTTTTGGGCTACTATTTTGTTTGTTGTATACCGTCTTGTTTTCGCCTGTGTGTTTTGGGCGTTGGACATTGTATTTGTGTGAACACATTAAAGACGGTTGTTCCGTTACTCTGCTCTCCGCGCCTGACTCCACACCCACCGCTCTTAGCGTCGTTACAACTACCTTATACATACAGTGTAAAGGAATGAATTCGAGTATGTACATATAAATATATGGATGAGCGATGGCTGACCGGCGTAGGCAAAATGCAGTAGATGGTATGGAGTACAGTATATACATGAGAGATGAGTAATGTAGGATATGTAAACATTATATAAATTCCATTGTTTAAAGTGGCTAGTGATACATTTATTACATCCACTTTTTAATTATTAAAGTGGCTAGAGATTTGAGTCAATGGCCGAACGGCATAGGCAAGATTCAGTAGATGGTATAGAGTACAGTGTATACATTTGATATGAGTAATGTCGGATACGTAAACATTATATACAAAATTGTTTAAAGTGGCTAGTGATACATTGTTACATTCAATTTTCTATTATTTAAAGTGGCTAGAGATTTAAGTCAGTATGTTGGCAGCAGCCACTCAATGTTAGTGGTGGCTGTTTAACAGTCTGATGGCCTTGAGATAGAAGCTGTTTTTCAGTCTTTCGGTCCCAGCTTTGATGCACCTGTACTGACCTCGCCTTCTGGATGATAGCGGGGTGAACAGGCAGTGGCTCGGATGGTTGTTGTCCTCGATTATCTTTTTAGCCTTCCTGTGACATCGGGTGGTGTAGGTGTCCTGGAGGGCAGGTAGTTTACCCCCGGTGATGCGTTGTGCAGTCCTCGCTACCCTCTGGAGAGCCTTACGGTTGTGGGTGGACAAGTTGCCGTACCAGGCGGTGATACAGCCCGACATACACACCATCTTCCTCACCCCGCTCTGCCCTTCTCTCACCCCATCCCCATCATTGCGTCTCTCAATACATACATTTTAAACAAACATGCAAACAGAAATTAAACAAAAAAAGCTCCTTTTAAACCAAAGAAGTTAGGTTCAACACATGGAATGTACAGAGTAATTCGGAAATAAATAGATCACCAGCATTCTAAGAGAATCCTTGCAGCATAATAGCTGATACCTCAGGTTCTAGATCATTTAGATAAGGTTCCCATACTTTGTAGAACTGATCTGTTTTAGAATGCAATGTACATGTCAGATATTCCAGTGGCACCCATTCAAATAGTACCTTCTGCCAATCTTTAATAGAAGGAACCTTATCACTAATACACTGTGAGAGGATGTTTTTCCTCGCTGCGAAGGTCAGGATGTTGTAAAGCCTCCTCTTACCCACAGAGGTAACATGCCTACCAGGGAGACCTAACAGTAAAGAAACTGGGTCCAATTCTAGATCAACCCCTAGGATCTTTTCTTGCAGAACACCAGACCAGTATCTTTGTATTTTGGAACATGACCATAAACAATGTGTTAGGGTGCCTGTGTCAGCTTTACATTTAAGACACTGAGGAGAAGAGGAAGTCGAGATGAAAGCATGTCTGCGGTTTGGGGATATATGCAATCTGTGCATTATTCTTAACTGGATTGCTCTAGTACGATTACATATAGATATTGTTTTTGCACATCTCCAAATGTCCTCCCACATCTCTTCGTCAACAGTACCAGACAATTCTTTCTCCCACACTTGTTTCACCCTCTGTGTGTCGACAGCAGAAAAGGACCTTAAAGCATCATAAAACAGACTTACAGACATGTTCCTTTGTGGGAAAAAAGCATTATTTCAATGACAGACACATCAGGGTTGCCAATTAAGGTGGTGCTCTTCAAGATATAATGTCTTACTTGTAGAAAGAGGAAAAAGTCCTGCTTTGGGAGTCTGTATTTCTCAACCATCTGCTCAAATGACAATAAAATCTTATCAGCAAATAAATAATTTAGTCTGCCTATGCCCTTATTAAGCCAAAAGTTAAAGCCAGCATCCAGCAATCCTGGTACAGAATCTGGGTTCTTAACAAGTGGGGTAAGAGCAGAGGTTAGCTTGGACCTTCCCAAAAAACGTTGAACTGACCTCCATACTTTGAATGTGTTAAGTGTAATGGGATTATTGCAGTGATCTTTTACAGACTTGAAACTTCTGAAAAATAAAAGATCCTGTAAGGGGTATTTTCAAAAAGAAGTCTCAATGTCTAACCAAATAGAGGAGTCATCATTTGTGATCCAGTCAGAAATATAACATAGATGGGCACACCACTGATAGAACCTAATATTGGGCAGATTCAAGCCACCCATAGAACTTGGCAACTGCAGTATTGCCATCTTAAGTCTTGGCTTGCGTTTGCTCCATATAAAGGAACTTAGCCATCCATTTCCATCCATTATTACCTTATTGGAGAGTAATACTGGGATCATTTGGATTGGGTAAAGTAGTCTAGGTAAAATGTTCATTTTCAAGAGGGATATTCTACCCAACCATGAAACCGGAAGAGAGTTCCGCTCCAGATCCTGTCTTATTGTATCAAACAAGGGAACAAAATTGGCTTTGTACATTTGCTGGAATTTAGGAGTTACAAATATTCCCAGACACGTAAAACCTGAGGGAGACCATTTAAAAGGAAAGGGGGGAGAAGTATTAGGTACAGAATGAAGGTTACCAAGTGGCATAGCCTCTGATTTAGTTAAGTTAATCTTATAGCCTGAGAATTCGCTGAATAATTCAAGAATATTAACAAGAGATGAAATTGAAGTCTCGGGGCTAGAGATGAATATCAGGACATCACCACCGAGAGAGCCTCTTTAAAGTGAGCTTTATATTTGCTTCCCTTTGTTTGTCGAGTTAGAGTTGAACCTTCTTTGAGGTATGATCCCAGAATCTTATTTTCAATCTAACACTGTGAGAAACAGAGGGATTGGCCCATTCACATGTCAAATCATTACTTCCATGATGTGTTTGTGTGCCTTTGTTTACAAAGACCTTAGTCTCCGGCCACCACGGATCAATTGTCTGCTGCCCTGTGTGTGTGTGTGCGTGCGAGAGAGGTGAGTGAGATAGTGTGTGTGCACGCCTGTGCATATGCGTGAGCAAAATTACATTATAAGTACACAAGTGAGAGTACAGTAACACGTGTGTGTGCGTGTGGGGGGGGTGGGGGGGGTGCTGCAGTCGNNGGGGGGGGGCAGAAAGGATATTGAGAGGAGAGAGAGCGAGCGAGTGAGGTAAGTAGAGAAGGAAAGAGAGTCAGAGTGAGATAGAGAATTAAAAAAAGAGGGAGATGGGAGGAAAATAGAGGTTGAGAAGGAAAGAAAGAGTGAGGGATGGAGAAAGAGAGAGAGGTCATTGAACTAGGTCAATGAGAAATGAATAGCTAGGGCATTAGGGTACAGCTTGTCAATCATTGGTTCTGGACGTGAGCTGAACAGGTGAGCTCGCCCCTGACTGACAGAGTCTAATGAGTCAATTACAGAGCAGCATGTTAGAATGTCACGCCGTCGTGGACTCTAAACCTGGGCTTAGTGTCCAAACAGCATCACTGGGCACTGGGGAAATCCACCAGAGTGCCTCATCTCCAGAGGGTAGGAGTGTATGCAACATGCGTGCACACACACCACCTTCTCTCTCTCTCTCTCTCTCTCTCTCTCTCTCTCTCTCTCTCTCTCTCTCTCTCTCTCTCTCAGAATGATTGTTTGTTTGATATTGAAATGGGCCGTCCGCGACCACATTAAATACATTGTCAACCTAATTGCTCATTGATGTCCAGCCTCTCTCGACACACACAAATATTGATTTGCTTCCAAATGTTTACAGGCAACAAATGTCATTAGATAACAACAGTGAACCGATAAGTGGAAGAACACCACAGTGCTACTAACACTTGTGACTCTGAGGCTATCCTAATATGGACACGGTAATACCAACAGTTCTATATCCAGAGGTGTGCTGGTAGATCAGGGTCGTATTCAAACCGTAGCAAACCCTTTTGCAACGTAAACCGATTACTCCCTTTACTCACAGTAAGCATTTTACATCATAACTAAAACAGTTTCTGTTGCTTAATGTTTTGTTATGGTTTGCTATGGCGTCCAATAATGAATACAACCCGTATGTAGTATGTTTGAGGTGGGGTTGAGATCTTGTTGGATCACAGGTTACTTGGCTTTGGGTCAACTCCTATCATCTACAAATATGGAAAAAGGTTTGCGCATGGGCAACTCTTCTAGGAGTGAAGTAGTAAGGAAATGGACGTGCGGTTTTTTTCTTCCTCTACTTTGCTATGGGACGGAGCCTACAATAATTTATTGTGACAAGTGATATTAATGACTATGGCATAATGGTGCTGTTGGTTTAACCTTTTAGCTTTGGCAACAAATGACTAGCTGACCTCAGAGCAGCCATTAAGAAATAACCTTTCATATGAACTGGCTGACCCCAGAACAGTGTTTTGGAAAATAATGAGCAACGAAACACTCATATACGTGTGTGAGAGAGTGTGCATGTTTGGGCATGTATTTGATCAACAAAGTCGTCATGCTGAATTTTTGTGTCATTTTGGTGGGGTAGGAGGGTGGGTGGCAGCTCACGGATAGAACATTGCATTTGCATAGAACTGAATGTGGGTTTGATGGCTTGTGTTCAGTCCGGAGATTAAGACCGTATTTCAAGCACCTCCAGTTATGTTGATGTCACACCACACGGCGTCGCCAGTTCTTTGTTGTCACCCATAGCGTTTGATCATTCGAGTGCATAAAAAAGACAAAACTGTCCCATGCTCAGTTTTTATTGACAACATTGCTAATGCCCAAATATGAAAGATTCATAAAAAAAAAAACACACACACACACACACACAAACACACACTTATTGCCATCACCATGGCAGCTCCAATCAGGGAAGCACCCCTTCCCTAACACCGCTGTGCCATGACAGCTTCCATTGAGTCCTCCGCTCCCTCCCTCCCCTCACTGGTGTGCTCATCTGAGTAATTGTTCAGAAGGCCATTCAAAGCGGTTTAGTCTCACCCAAGCCAACATCAAAGGGCTCTCCCCTAGTTAATGTTGGTGTATGTGTGAGATTGAGAGAGAAAGAGAGAGAGAATGTTGTCCATTATTGTTTTACCAATTGTCCTTTAGCGTTGACAATGATGTTAACATTGTACGCTTTGGCAACATGCACATTATGTTATGCCAATAAAGCAATTTTAAAATAGAAATATGTAACTTTAAAATGTAATGACAAAGAGAGAGGGTGTAGAGAGAGGGAGAGTAAACAAGAGATCAGTTTGCCTCTATACACTCCTTTTGTGGCGTTCCTGTAATCAATGTGTTTGAGGTGAATGACCAACTATTAAAAATTAAAGTGTATGTCCCTCTTTCCGTATCTGTGTGTTTACAAACCAACTTAATCACCCAATCTGTTTTACTTGGTCAAACCCGGGTTCACACGTAGTATGGGGTGACTGCTACAGTGACTTGCGAAAGTATTCACCCCCCTTGGCATTTTTCCTATTTGTTGCCTTACAACCTGGAATTAAAATCGATTTTTGGGGGGTTTGTATCATTTGATTTACACAACATGCCTACCAGTTTGAAGATGCTAAATATTTTTTATTGTGAAACAAACAAAAAATAAGACAAAAAAAAACAGAAAACTTGAGTGTGCATAACTATTCACCCCCCCAAAGTCAATACTTTGTAGAGCCACCTTTTGCAGCAATTACAGCTGCAAGTCTCTTGGGGTATGTCTCTATAAGCTTGGCACATCTAGTCACTGGGATTTTTGCCCATTCTTCAAGGCAAAACTGCTCCAGCTCCAGCTCCTTCAAGTTGGATGGGTTCCGCTGGTGTACAGCAATCTTTAAGTCATACCACAGATTCTCAAATGGATTGAGGTCTGGGCTTTGACTAGGCAATTCCAAGACATTTAAATGTTTCACCTTGTTGGATTCGGGGTTACACTTGGAACATTGTTATACTCAGAAGTATAGGAACATTAGTTACAAAAGAGACCGTTGAAGGCTCATATCACTTAGCTCCCTGCTTAGAAAGAATGATGCAATGTTTAGCGATAAGGAGGAGACTCCACCCAAAGTTCGGGTGTGAACACTACCATGGGGGAAGCCGTCTGTGTCTGAATTACAGCTGTATCCACCCTTTGGGAAGAATTAAACTTCCTTAAACTTTTCTAGTGTGTCTGTTGAGTTATTTACTCTGAAAAGTAGAACCTAACACCCTTAAACCACTCGAGTGTTGCTTTAGCAGTATGCTTAGGGTCATTGTCCATCCCAGTCTCAAATCTCTGGAAGACTGAAACAGGTTTCCCTCAAGAATTTCCCTGAATTTAGCACCATCCATCATTCCTTCCATTCTGACCAGTTTCCCAGTCCCTGCCGATGAAAAACATCCCCAAAACATGATGCTGCCACCACCATGCTTCACGGTAGGGATGGTGTTCTCGGGGTGATGAGAGATGTTGGGTTTTCGCCAGATATAGCATTTTCCTTGATGGCCAAAAAGCTATATTTTAGTCTCATCTGACCAGAGTACCTTCTTCCATATGTTTGGAGAGTCTCCCACATGCCTTTTGGCAAACACCAAACATGTTTGCTTAATTTTTTCTTTAAGCAATGGCTTTTTTCTGGCCACTCTTCCGTAAAGCCCAGCTCTGCGGAGTGTACGACTTGAAGTGGTCCTATGGACAAATACTCCAATCTCCACTGTGGAGCTTTGCAGCTCCTTCAGGGTTATCTTTGGTCTCTTTGTTGCCTCCCTGATTAATGCCCTCCTTGCCTGGTCCGTGAGTTTTTGTGGTCGGCCCTCTCTTGGCAGGTTTGTTGTGGTGCCATATTCTTTCCATTTTTAATGGATTTAATGGTGTACTGTGGGATGTTCAAAGTTTTGGATATTTTGTATAACACAACCCTGATCTGTACTTCTCCACAACTTTGTCCCTGACCTGTTTGGAGAGCTCCTTGATTTTATTGGTGCTGCTTGCTTGGTGGTGCCGCTTGCTTAGGGGTGTTGCAGACTCTGGGGCCTTTCAGAACAGGTGTATATATACTGAGATCATGTGACACATCATGTAACACTTAGATTGCACACAGGTGGACTTTATTTACGAATGATGTGACTTCTGAAGGTAATTGGTTGCACCAGATCTTATTTAGAGGCTTCATAACAAGGGGGTGAATACATATGCACGCACCACTTTTCTGTTTTTCATTTTTTAGAAAGATTTTTTTTTCATTTCACTTCACCAATTTGGACTATTGTGTGTTTGTCCATTAAATTAAATAAAAATAAAAATCCATTTAAATTCCAGGTTGTAATGAAACAACTAGGAAAAACGCCAAGGGGGATGAATACATTTGCAAGGCACTGTATCTATTTGTTATCTCTATCGCTTTACTATCTCTGTTATCTTGGTCACTAGCCACCTCAGGGGGTGATAGCACATACCACCATCAACTCGTTCCCTCTGTTCCATCCAATGTGTGTATATGTGTGTGTGTGTGTGAGAGAGAGATGTGGGGGTTAGGCCTACGAAAGCTGTGGTTCTCGTTCCTAAATGAACTTGTTTGTTTTGTTTACAAGCCAACGTAAATCCCCCAATCTGTTTTACTTGGTCAAGCTCGGGTTCACTCGTAGCAGGGGGTGACTGCTATCTCTTTGTTATCACTTCACTATCTCTTTACTATCTGTGTTATCTTGGTCACTAGCCACCTCAGGGAGTGATGGCACGTACCACTGTCAACTCGTTCCCTCTGTTCCCTCCAATTTCCTGAAACTGGAGACAGGATGCTACCCAAATGGCACCCATTTTCTCATGTAGTGCACTACTTTTGACCAGGGCCCATAGAGCTCTGGTCAACAGTAGTGCACTACTGTGAATAGGGTGCCATTTGTGAAATAGATGTTGAGCTTTGATAAACACTGTCAGTTGAGCGGAAGTATTTTTATGACTGACGGTTATTGGATTGGCAATGCAAATTTGTTTTTGCAACGAGTGCAATTGATTGGCTATAGGGAAAACCAGGAAGGTCTTATTGAATTACCGCTCGAATAGATTGAGTGCCAGTCCGATTGGAGCATATCTCTGTTGTCTCTCGTCTCGCCCTCAACATTAAATCATATTAAAGCCCGTCTCAATAATAGAATACCGATAGGAGAGTCTTGTATCCTATTGTTGAAATTCTATATCCTTAACTAATAATGATTCTTCCCTGCCTTGTCAATTTAACCTTCTCGCTCTCTCGCTCTCTCGCGCTCTCGGCACATTTTCATACAGGATTTACCCCAGTCTTTTACCAAAACCGCTTCGACTTCCCATTGGACACAGACCCATTTCAGCATCTATTCCACATTGGTTCAACGTAATTTCATTGAAATGACGTGTAAACGACGTTGATTCAACCAGGTTGTGCCCAGTGGGTTTTCTGTTTTGATCTACGTGGACCGGCAACTGTGTCTCACTGGGCCATGGCTCCGGCGGACCTGCTTTCACCTGGGGCCAAATCCAGGCCACTGGTACTTTTCACCTGGCATTTACATAACAATCTCCAACTGTGAACTTCAACATCTTCTCACAATGTAACTGTCTTGATGATGAGGTTGTTGATTCTGTTCTCCCGAAGTTCTTAGTGTCACACTCCTAATGGAAATACAATTACACTAGAGCCTACATTAACATAAAACTCTGGCGACACTGGTGTGAGGGTAAGTTTCCATGAAAATAAGGCATTTATCTCGCCCTCAATCCTTCTCCATTTTTCCCTCCCTCCCTCCCTCCCTCCCTCCCTCCCTCCCTCACTCTCTATCTCTCTGGCTCTCGGTGTAGATGTGATGTGACTGGTGGTGACAGACAGATATTGAGACACCACATTGGTGTCAGAAGCGGGATCCAGTATTTTCCTCCCAGCAGAGGAGGAAATGTATTGATGTGTGTGCTATGAACTCATTTACTTGGCACATACAATGCACAACAATTGAAATATCAAACAATACTGCAATTTAACAGTGCAGGATTTAGCTAGATAGCTAATTTTCACCCATTGCGTGTGTGTTTGTGTGTGTGTGATTGGAAAGGAGGTACATGAGTGACACACGTTACCTTAATTCTCAGGCAGAGGCTGTAAGTTGATTAGCTTTGTCTGCATGGGGATGGGCAGATAGCCGTCGCCACGCCACTAACAGTAAATCAAATCTGAAATGCCCTCTTCATTTCCTATAGCCATCTCCTGTTTCCTTGTCGGCCTCGACACACACACTCACATGCTCACACACATACACACCATGGCCTCGTAGCGCCATGGACACATTATTATTTCCCTTTTCACGAGATTACTATGATAATGTGGATGTTACAGGACTAGACTGGTTAAGCCAGTCCTGTTAGAAACAGAAAGGCACTGGTATTACCCTACAGCCCTCTAACTCAACTCTGGACCTTAAAGCCAGTTCCACTCTTTTTCATTATTCCCCTCTAATCAGGGACTGATTTAGACTTGGGACACCAGGTGGGTGCAATTCATAATCGGGTAGAAGAGAAAAGCAGCAGACTCCGGAACTGGTAGGGTAAGAGTTGAACACCCCTAACCACAGTATCCTCGACTGACAATGCCAGAGCAATATATGTCAAAGGCTCCATGGCAGGTGGGTGAGAGAGGCAAGTGAAGAGATCACCTGACAGGAGTTTAGCATACTCATAAACATACTCGTAAATACTATGGCGTTCCCATAGACATTAAACTAAAACGCAGCAGAATTCTGCAATAAGTCACAATAAATCACCTTTAACAGAGGAAGAAGCAAGAAGGGTGGTCCTTTACTCGTTTCCTGTCTAAACAGAACACTCCACTGAATTTCTCTCTCTCTCTGTGTGTGTGTGTGTGTGTGTGTGTGTGTGTGTGTGTGTGTGTGTGTGTGTGTGTGTGTGTGTGTGTGTGTGTGTGTGTGTGTGTGTGTGTGTGTGTGTGT
>QNTS01000946.1:39739-66729 GCA_003317085.1 Hucho hucho
AACTTTTTGGTAAAAACTCAACTCGTCGTGTTTGGAGGACAAAGAACACCATACCTACTGTGAAGCATGGGGGTGGAAACATCATGCTTTGGGGCTGTTTTTCTGCAAAGGGACCAGGACGACTGATCTGTGTAAAGGAAAGAATGAATGGGGCCATGTATCGTGAGATTTTGAGTGAAAACCTCCTTCCATCAGCAAGTGCATTGAAGATGAAACGTGGCTGGGTCTTTCAGCATGACAATAATCCCAAACACACCGCCCGGGCAACGAAGGAGTGGCTTCGTAAGAAGCATTTCAAGGTCCTGGAGTGGCCTAGCCAGTCTCCAGATCTCAACCCCATAGAAAATCTTTAGAGGGAGTTGAAGGTCCGTGTTGCCCAGCGACAGCCCCAAAACATCACTGCTCTAGAGGAGATCTGCATGGAGGAATGGGCCAAAATACCAGCAACAGTGTGTGAAAACCTTGTGAAGACTTACAGAAAACGTTTGACCTCTGTCATTGCCAACAAAGGGTATATAACAAAGTATTGAGATAAACTTTTGTTATTGACCAAATACTTATTTTCCACCATAATTTGCAAATAAATTCATTAAAAATCCTACAATGTGATTTTCTGGATTTTTTTCTCCTCATTTTGTCTGTCATAGTTGAAGTGTACCTATGATGAAAATTACAGGCCTCTCTCATCTTTTTAAGTGAGAGAACTTGCACAATTGGTGGCTGACTAAATACTTTTTTTCCCCACTGTAGAGGCCAAGTGATCTAATCCCCACAGAGCAAACAAGGTGTGGGAGAGTCTGGAGAGACTAACTGGAAGCTGCAGACTGGCTTCCTAGATGTAGAGCTCATTTCATCTCCATTCTAAAGGGATTGCGGAGCAAGGTGGCATAACACAAAAGTAACACACAAACTCACAAGAAAACATATGACAACTCACACAAACGAACATATGAACACACATATGCATAAGACAAAAAGAGCTTGTAAACGTCAATGGTCTCTCCTTCCCAATTTTTCTCTCTCTTTCACTCAGTCTTGCTATCTATAGCCAATTGAATTAAGGCCACTAAATTTGATGATCAACTTCTAAGTGTTAAAAATTAGACAACGGGTGGGTCTAATCCTGAATGCTGATTGGTTAAAACCGCATTCCAGGCGGTGTCCACAAATTACCACCTGCTACATCTATCATGTTAAAAGGCCTATTTATTCTGTTTCATCTGACTGCGCAATCCACTGTCTCATCAGCCCAGCCAGGCAATTTATAGACTTTATCTCCTGTATAGACATTATCTCACATTTCTTTTAGATTAACATTTAGTTTTCAACAGCAGAGATTTGTATAAACCTTGCTGTCTGTCTCTACAACGTTTGCAACATTGTTTCAATATTCAACTTCGATTTCCAGCTGTCCCATAGTAATGAACGTGTCGGGAGTCAGGACAAGACAGACAGGCAGGCAGCGTTTTTCAGCCAGTCGAAATCATGAATCAGCTGGCATCATTTTTATGTATACATACAAAGAAATGTCAATAGAAATCAGGTAAAACAAAACAAAGTGCAGCTAGTTTGCAGTCTTTCCAGCTTCAGTTGGAAGTGATTTGTTAGCTGTGTTGTTGGCTAGCTCCTCTGAACAACAGTGAGCACATTTTCTATGCCAGGTGAAGTCGCGCCTCATTAGCTCATTGTTATGGATGTCACTAGACAACAACTTAAACAAATGCAAATGCAGCTACTTTGCTTTTTATTCTGGCTGCACTTTTTGACGTGACTGTAGCCTAAGTTAGCCGTAGTTGGCTAGCTAGCAAGCAAGAGATAAGACCATTGTCAGCCTGTATGGCAATGGAACATTTAGAACAAACGACTGGGTTGCGTCCATAGATACAAAACAAAAAGACTGAACAACTGGGTTGCGTCTCTGCAACCGAACCGATAGAACGAATGACCAGCCGGCTTGGGTAACAACCCTACATTTGTGTCGGGACTATATCTTGTGGAAGGATGAAATAGTATGAATAAATTCCTCAAAATAACGTTTTTAATTAAAATGTTTAAATCATTATTTGAATAGGTTGGTAACCCGTATAGAAATGATAATGTCCTCGAAGCTGGTGTTTGGAGGATATATTGGCACAGTTTGCACGTCCTAACAACACCCGTGACAATATATCCTCCAAACACCGGCTTCTATGGGCATGATTACTTAACTAATATTGATTGATTAAAAAAAACTTGTCAGATACATGCACACATTCCACAGAGCCTTTCTCTGGAGTGGGGAATTTGTAGAGGAAAGGGATTAGTGTGACGTTGTCCCTAGATGCTGATCTTTGGTCAGTTTCTATTTTCCCCATTAATGGTTAAGGTTAGGATTGTGGAAGGGGAAGCTGATCCTACATCTGTACCTAGGGGAAACTTCACCCCGAAGCAGAGGAATGAGTCTTACTGGGCTTCTTTGATGTGTCTAAAGACACACTAGAGCTTCTGAGACTACAGGATGACAGAGTAGGAAACAAGAGAAAATTGGCTCCTGTTAAACATAAATAAAGCCCCATCTCTTTCTCTGCTGGAAATCTGACAAGGAAGGCCTATCATTGTCGAGAGAAGTCTCCTTACGGTCTCCTGAATTCTTATATGGTCTGGAGGTGTGTAGAGGATTTTTATCTCACTTGTTTATGTTTGGGTGCTTCCTAAGAACTGTTTTTTGGAACACTCCAGAAATAGTCTGCCCCCATATGGCCCAAACATGCACTGCACCGCATATAGTCACTGCCAAGTGAGTGAATGAACTGTAACAATTACTTATATTGTTATCATGTTTTGGTTCAATGGATATCTGCAAAAGAACTAAGTCAACCACTGGTGCTGGTTGCTATTTTAGCATGAAGACTTTGGTAGGATTGCGAGCTATTGAATACTTTCTGTCTAACCTATAGATGTGACACAGGGAGGAGGAAAACATTTTTTACACTCCAGTCCAGATGTGCACATATCTTACAGTAGAGACAGTCGCCAGGCAGATTAGTGGAAAGTGTATGTGTATAATTATTACCCTGGGTTGGGCAGGCCTATGCAGTGGGTGGGCTGGAATTTGGTGGTGAAGAGCCGTTTTGGACAGTAGACAGGCGGGTGCTCAAGGGCAAGGTCTATTCTCAGCGAAGGGGAGAACTTGCTCATCAGACATCAGCATGCGTTGGTTTGGAAATGAATTTGTCAAAAAAGCAGAGCACTGCGTGGACAAATAGAGGATCTTGGCGTTCCCTTAGGATGCAGATTGTGTTCACACGTTACTTTTTTTAAAGAAATATAAAAAAAAAATTCTGTTATTTGAAAAATAACAAAATAAAGAAAGTAGGAGTAGGAGTATTTAAGACCGGTGAGGCTGTACAATGGAATTTGTGGTATGTGAGTATGGAGAGTAGGTCCAGATAGTAGACCATTGCATGTGGTGTGATTGATTACAATGAATAACAAAACCTCCCTCTGTTTTGCTCACACTGCCTAACCTTGCCTAACCCAGGACAACTTTGGGTCAAATAAAGGCCAGCCTGGCCTTATCTTCTGCTCTGAGGACGTTTCGAAGGCATCTGTTGTTCTTTCAGAGGAGAGAGATAGCTGATAACCATGCTCACTCAACCTCCATTGACCAAACTATTTCAAAGGCTGTTTGATGAGTTGGCTGATGAGTCCCTAACATGAGAGAGAGAGACGCGCTTCCCTTGTTTTGTGGGGAAGGAGGGGTGGAGGACGGAGTAGTGGGTGAATGAGTCAAGAGGTGTGGAGGTGGGGTGACAGTCAGGATGTCACGTAGGTCAGTTGACACCTCAGGGCTGTGGGCGGAGCAGGAAGTGACCTCGCCTAGGTTGAGGATCCTGGTGGAATGTTCGCTCTCCCTCTTTCTCTCTTTATATCAAATTTTATTAGTCACATGCGCCGAACAGGTGTAGACCTTACAGTGAAATGCTTACTTAAGAGCCCCTAACCAACAGTGCAGTTTCAAAAAATATGGATAAGAATAAGAGATAAAAGTAACAAGTAATTAAAGAGCAGCAGTAAAAAATAACAATATACACAGGGGGGTACCGGTACAGAGTCAATGTGCGGGGGCACCGGTTAGTTGAGGTAGTATGTACATGTAGGTAGAGTTAATTGAAGTGACTATGCATAGATGACAACAGAGAGTGGCAGTGGTGTGGAGAGGGGGGGGGCAATGCAAATGGTCTGGGTAGCCATTTGACTAGATGTTCAGGAGTCTTATAGCTTGGGGGTAGAAGCTGTTTAGAAGCCTCTTGGACCTAGACGTACCGCTTGCCGTGCGGTAGCAGAGAGAACAGTCTATGACTAGGGTGGCTGGAGTCTTTGACAATTTTTAGGGCCTTCCTCTGACACCGCCTGTATAGAGGTCCTGGATGGCAGGAAGCTTGGCCCCAGTGATGTACTGGGCCGTTCGCACAACCCTCTGTAGTGCCTTGCGCTCGGAGGCTGAGCAGTTTCCATACGTCAGTGATGCAACCAGTCAGGATGCTCTCGATGGTGCAGCTGTAGAACCTTTTGAGGATCTGAGGACCCATGCCAAATCCTTTCAGTCTCCTGAGGGGGAATAGGTTTTGTCGTGCCCGCTTGTTGGTGATGTGGGCGCCTCTTCCTCTCTCTGTCTCTCTCTCTCTCAGGGCAGGGGGCAGTTGAGTGAGGAAGGCCTGATGCCTCGGCAGCACAGACGCTTTCTGTTTCATAGAGACATGGGGCGCCTACACACACACATGCACGCACATACACACGCACACACAACTGGACACAAAAACAGCACACATGCGCTAGTTGTAGTGTACATATTCGTTCTAGGTATTTAAAAAAATATATATGCATATATTTTTAGGGTGTAAGTAATTGTTAACACACACACTCAAAACCACATGTGGAACATGCTCACACACACACACAGAATGCATAACCCGCAGGGGGCCATAAAACATGCAGACACTGACAAATAACTGCAGGATTCTGCGACATCGGCCAAAGGGGCTGGCAGCCTGTCTGGGCTGCCTGTCTGGGCTGCCTGTCTGGGGCGACGCCCAGGAGCTCAAATTAGCCAATCACAAGTGACGTGTAACATGGAACCTCTGAGGCTATAGGAAGAGTCCCGATTGATTGACGGGGTGTTAGAAATCTGTGAAATGACTGGGTGCCTGAGGGCCAACTTAGATTGACAGTAGACGAAGGCTACACACATGCCATGACACACACACGTCACATGACCTGCACCAAGGGCATTGTGGTCAGACATTCAACTAACGTTTAACTAATGTCTTACATGACTTCTCCACTGCACTCCCATTGAGTCTTAATAATGGACTCGCTGGTTAACCCCCTAAAGTCGATTGATGCACCGATGCGTACATAACAAGAACAAAAAACATAAAAATCTGTCCGTTTAAAAGATCGATCCACCTCATCCGCCAGTGCCTCACTTCCGCATCTGCGGTGAAAGGTGGCAGAGCTAGAGCTGTTTGTCAGACCATGAGACATCCCGAAAATCCATCTTCTCACAAAAAACGGCTGTAGCTTCCGAACTGACTCTCACAAACAGGATCGTGTCGCGGGACTTGTCTGAAGGTAACCAGTACTGGTTTAAAAAAACTAATGGAAGTATGAAGATGTTTTTGTGCCTACCCAAAAAAAGGGGTTAAATATGTCCAAAAAAATAATAATATATATATAGTATATATATTATATATATAAAATGGATACAAATTTAAAATTATTGTCTATGTATACACAATACGCCACAATGACAGAGAAAAAAATGTTTTTTAGAACATTTCGGAAATGTATATATTTTTTTTTTACTGAAATATGACATTTACAATTTAGAATAAGGCTGTAGATGTGTAAAAGTCAAGGTGTCTGAATACTTTCCGAATGCACTGTGCATATATACAGTGCCAGTCAAACGTTTGGACACACCTACTCATTCTACATTGTAGAATAATAGCGAAAGACATCAAAACTATAAAATAACACATATTAAATAATTTAGTAACCAAAAAAGTGTTAAATAAGTAAAAATATATTGTATATTTGAGATTCTTCAAAGTAGCCACCTTTAGCCTTAATGACAGCTTTGCACACTCTTGGCATTCTCTCAACCAGCTTCATGAGGTAGTCACTTGGAATGCATTTCAATGAACAGGTGTGCCTTGTTAAAAGTTAATTCATGGAATTTCTTTCCGTAATGTGTTTTAGCCAATCAGTTGTGTTGTGACAAGTTGGGGGTGGTATACAGAAGATATCCCTATTTGGTAAAAGACCAAATCCATATTATGGCAAGAACAGCTCAAATAAGCAAAGAGAAATGACAGTACTTTAAGAATTTCAAGAACTTTGAACGTTTTTTCAAGTGCAGTCGAAAAAACCATCAAGCGCTATGATGAAGCTGTCTCTCATGAGGACAGCCACATTTTGCTCCTACCACCCTATAGGCAGAAACTCAAACAGGATGTACCCGTGACTAGAATTATTCAACGCTTGTCTGACCAATCGGAATCCACGCTTCAAGATTGTTTTGATCAAGCCGACTGGGAAATGTTCCCGGGCAGCCTCAGAGAATAATATTGATTTATACGCTGATTTGGTGAGTGAGTTTATAAGGAAGTGCATTGGAGATGTTGTATCCACTGTGACTATTAAAACCTACCCTAACCAGCAACCGTGAATAGATGGCGGCATTCGCGCAAAACTGGAAGCGCAAACCACTGCATTTAACCACGGAAAGATGACAGGGAATATGGCCGAATATAAACAGTGCAGTAATTCTCTTCGCAAGGCAATCAAACATTTTGAAATGTCGGTATGGGAACAAAGTGGAGTTGCAATTCAATGGCTCAGACACGAGACATATGTGGCAGGGTCTACAGGCAATTACGGACTACAAAAAGAAAACTAGCCACGTCACGGACACCGACGTCTTGCTTCCAGACAAACTAAACACCATCTTTGCCCACTTTGAGAATAATACAGTGCCACCAATGTGGCCCGCTACCAAGGACTGCGGGCCACCCCTCTCCTTCTCAGTGGCTGACGTGAGTAAGACATTTAAACATGTTAACTCTCGCAAGGCTGCCGGCCCAGACGGCATCCCTAGCCGCGTCCTCAGAGCATGCGCAGACCAGCTGGCTGGTGTGTTTATGGACATATTCAATCTCTCCCTATCCCAGTCTGCTGTCCCCACATGTTCAAGATGGCCACCATTGCTCCTGTACCCAAGAAGGCAAAGACAACTGAACTAAATGACTATCGCCCCGTAGCACTCACTTCTGTCAACATGAAGTGCTTTGAGAGACTAGTCAAGGATCATATCACCTCTACCTTACCTGCCACCATAGACCCACTTCAATTTGCATACCGCCCCAATAGGTCCACAGACGATGCAATCAACATCACACACTGCACACTGCCCTATCCCATCTGGACAAGAGGAATACCTATGTAAGAATGCTGTTCATCGACACCAGCTCAGCATTCAACACCATAATACCCTCCAAGCTCATCATTAAGCTTGAGGCCCTGGGTCTCAACCCCGCCCTGTGCAATTGGGTCCTGGACTTTCAGACGGGCTGCCCCCAGGTGGTGAAGTTAGGAAACAACATCTCCACTTCGCTGATCCTCAACCCTGGGGCCCCCCAAGGGTGCGTGCTCAGCCCCCTCCTGTACTCCCTGATCACCCATGACTGCGTGGCCATGCACGCCTCAAACTCAATCATCAAGTTTGCAGACGACACAACAGTAGTGGGCTTGATTCCCAACAACGACGAGACAGCCTACAGGGAGGATGTGAGGGCACTCTGAGTGTGGTGTCAGGAAAACAACCTCTTACTCAATGTCAACAAAACAAAGGAGATGATCATGGACTTCAGGAAACTGCATAGGGAGCACCCCCCCTATCCACATCAACGGGAAAGCAGTGAAGAAGGTGGAAAGTTTTAAGTTCCTCGGCGTACATATCACGGACAAACTGAAATGGGCCACCCACACAGACAGTGTGAGGAAGAAGGCGCAACAGCACCTCTTCAACCTCAGGAAACTGAATAAATTTGGCTTGTCACCTAAAACCTTCACAAACATTTACAGATGCACAATTGAGAGCATCCTGTCGGGCGGTATCATAATTTCACTAAACTCGCATTAACATCTGCTAACCATGTGTATGTGACCAATAACATTTGATTTGAAAGGAAGACCAAGAGTTACCTCTGCTGCAGAGGATAAGTTCTTTAGAGTTACCAGCCTCAGAAACTGCAGCCCAAATAAATGCTTCACAGAGTTCAAGTAACAGACACATCTCAACATCAACTGTTCAGAGGAGTCTGCATGAATCAGGCTTTCATGGTTGAATTGCTGCAAAGAAACCACTACTAAAGGACACCAATAATAAGAAGAGACTTGTTTGGGCCAAGAAACACGAGCAATGGACATTAGACCGGTGGAAATCTGTCCTTTGGTCTGATGAGTCGATTTTTGGTTCCAACCGCCATGTCATTGTGAGACGCAGAGTAGGTGCACGGATTATCTCTGCATGTGTGGTTCCCACCGTGAAGCATGGAGGAGGTGTGATGGTGTGGGTGTGCTTTGCTGGTGATACTGCCAGAGATTTATTTAGAATTCAAGGCACACTTAACCAGCATGGCTACCACAGCATTCTGCAGCGATACGCCATCCCATCTGGTTTGTGCTTAGTGGGACTATCACAGATTTTTCAACAGGACAATGACACAGAGTGAAGGAGTGCTGCATCAGTTGACCTGGCCTCCACAATCACCCGACCTCAAACCAATTGAGATGGATTGGGATGAGTTGGACCGCAGAGTGAAGGAAAAGCAGCCAACAAGTGCTCAGCATATGTGGGAACTCCTTCAAGACTGTTGGAAAAGCATTCCTGGTGAAGCTGGTTGAGAGAATGCCAAGAGTGTGCAAAGCTGTCATCAAGGCAAACGGTGGATACTTTGAAGAATCTAAAATCTAAAATATATTTTAATTTGTTTTACACTTTTTTGGTTACTAAATTATTCCCCATGTGTTATTTCATAGTGTTGATGTCTTCACTATTATTCTACAATGTAGAAAATAGTAAAAATAAATAAAAACCCTTGAATGAGTAGGTGTGTCCAAACTTTGGACTAGTACTGTATATATATAAATTATATTTGTAATTCCTGAGTCGTTTTATATCTTCTAGATTTAGGACAGACACTTCAAACCCTTATTAATTTTTTGAGTGTCCTTTTTTCCATTTATGAATGTGTTATTCAATGCGTTTCTGTGGGCTTTAGTGTAAAGGCTAAAATCAATATTTTATCAATATTTTTTTAACATATATTTTTGTGACACCTAAAGGGGTCCTAAAATTCCAAATCAAATATCTAAATGATCCATAGTATGACCCTCTTAAAACAATTCCATGTGTCAGTTTAGCACCCACCCTCCCCCAACATCTTAGACTCTAAAGAATTAACAAAGCGTCATCAAAGATAATAAACAGTATTCTCTCATGTAATATAGCTAATATTAGCCTGGTAACAGATGTGGTTGTTGGTCAAGACAGCACAGACCAATCTGGGACCAGGCTAATGTAACGTCCCTTTTCAATTAGCTCTGGTCCAGGGCGTTGGTGCAGCTTTCTAATGTTGAGCCTTTCTGTCCCTTGCCTGGACCAGAGCTACCCTCTCATGTACTGTAAGCAATAAGAATCTGCCTGGGCTAGGCCATAGAGGCATTTCTCAGGCAGTAGATTATTTTGGGCCAGGCAGTGTGTTATTAAAGCCAGTGTGGCTGTATTTAGGCAGCCTGATTGTAGGGCTGTTTTGTGCCGGGCTGGGTGGGTTCCCTCCACGAGGCGGCAGGAACATATGACTTTGAATGTGTCCCAAATGGCACCATATTCCCAATGTAGTGCACTACTTTTGACCAGGGTCCTACTACATAGGGAATAGGGTACCATTTGGGATGCAACTTTAAGCCTCGAACCACTGTTTGATGTGTGCTGTGGTAATGGCATAAGAGAGCCGCTGTATAGAGGGGCGCACACACACTCACTCACACTCATTCGCATACACACACACATGCACGCAAACACTGTATGCCACTGTATGATATATTGTTGACTATATGCTGCTGCTTTTTAAATATATATATATATAATATACCTAGGTAAGTCGGTTAAAATAACAAATTCTTATTTAAAATGACGGCCTACCCCAGCCAAACCCGGACGACGCTGGGCCAATTGTACTAGGCCCTACGGGACTTACAATCAAGGCCGGATGTGATACAGCCTGGATTCGAACCAGGGACTGTAGTGACGATCTCTTGCACTGAGATGCAGTGCCTTAGACCTCTGCGTTACTAGTGAGCCCTGATGCATGCACTACTCACCTTCCTCTATCCCCCCACTTTTCCCCCTTTTTCTTCTTTGGTTCTTCTCGTGAAAATAGTCTGTGGAAATGCTCCCGAGCCTGAGTTCATAGTGTGTGCGTTATCTGTGGAACCCTTATCTATTGGATTCATGTGGGGTGTGTGTGTGCCCGCGCGCTTGTGTGTTTTACGAGTGTGCGCGTACCTCTCTATGATCAACGACGAACCGGAGGCGGAGCCGAGGCGCTGACTGTAATGCGATAGCTGCTCTGTTCAAAAGTGCTATTACACACACTCTCACTCACTTACATACACATGCCGGTGGAGCGCATAGACACTCCGCTACAGACAGAAAGACTAGAGGAGTGGTGCCAGAGATGGAATGAATTCTCCGTCAGGAGATAGTGTATTCATGTTCGTCACACTTCTCATGATTTGCGCCCCATTCTTGTCCGGAATACGGAGACTTCTAGTCGGTTGATAGTTCAGGCAGCTGTGTCTGTGGTCGTAAATGACCGGAGTCCTGAATCCCTGCGAACACAAGAGAGAGAAGGGGGGAAAGGAAAGCGCTTCAATTGTATTTGGAGGTAGACTAAGAGCCGCTTATCAGACCCTGTAGAAAATAGCCCGGAGGTTCCATATCAGTGGACATGCTCTGTATGGAACTGGGGAATCAAGAGGAATTTATTTCATCCGCTCAATAACTCAGTCATGACGACAAGATGAAAGTTATAAGGTGGCATCCCAGTGTGTCTTTCAAGTAGCCTATAGAAGGGAAGCTGTTCACCGCTGTCTTTAGCCTATTTTTATTCAATTAAGTGCGCTTGGAACAAACATTATTCGTTGCTTGTTTTAGCAAAATAGGCTACGTGGAGTAATAACATTTGTCCCTACATTTTCAGCAAAAAAAAAGGGTGTGGATTTTCTTGATGGACAACTAATTTGATCCTGGGAGGTAACATTTAAAAATAACAAGACATTGAACATTGCCAAAATGGATATGCTATCATCGCTGATTGGATTTTTACTTGCAATTTGTCTAACACTGGGAGTCTGTGGAGACCAGGGTAAGTTTACGGTCAGTTGTTGGTCAGTTCTCAGGAACGCATGGGCTGTCAAGAAACGTATCCGAATGTACCCGACACTACCCTTTATGGTTGATTTAATTTCTGAATTTGCTTTAAACTATGAAAAAACTGAAACCTCACCGTTTTTTAAATTATGCCTGCGTCTTGGAGACTGACAGGTAGCTTGTTTTTCTCTGCGTTGGAAAAACTCGTTGGTTTTAAAGCGCGATCTCCATCTGTTTCAAATCAGGAATTTCAACACATAGACCGTGAATGGCATATACATTGTCTGATATCCTACTGGGTATCCTACTGGGTATCATGTGTGGTGTAGGCGCACTCATATTTCCCACAAAATGTTCTCTCAACCTTGAAAGATGAAGCCGTTCCCATTCGTTATCCTAGTTTGTCCTGTACAATATTGCTATTCTACCTTTTTCGTATGCCAAGAGTAATTTCACAATATTTCACCCATGAAAAATGACTGGGTGATAAATTTTTTCATACTCAAAAGCTATTCTATTATTCCTAAAATAGGTAATTAGCATTTAATAGAAGTTGCCATAGCATGTGGGTACATGTTAAAAGGTTCCACTGCCGTTCATGTTAGTCAGGTTTTGTAATTTTATGATCACAGAAAGGAATAACCCTACATACATTAGCCTATAATAACCCAATGACGCTGCTTTGTAGGGTAATAATTCCATAATAATTATAGAAAAAAAACGGATATACTTTATTTTTGTTGTTGTGTTTCTTGGTTGAGTTCATGAATGAATGCTAAACACAATCCATAACACAATCCATTGCCTATCCAAAATAATGCGCCTCGAAGTGGTATTTTGCTATAAGTGGATAATAACACGAATATTAGTTAGACTAACCATCATCATCATCATTAACATCAACAAGAACACCAACAACAACTCGCTCATTATCTCAAGAGTCTAGTTTTGCAATCATGGTGATGGTTTGTGCCTCGGAAGCTCGAGGCGGCGCCACACAATCAGATCTCCGCTCGCGCTGCAACATTAAGACCAGATTACACATTTGACAAAAAGGCCACCTTCCATTCCATTCAGGGAATCATGAGGATTTTTACGCTAGCTGGCTTGCTCCTTAAATCGCAGTAGTTGTATCTATAATTGATGCGCAATAGTTGTTTTTTTTGGTTGTAGTTTTGGAATCTTCTGCAAGTCCCGACTCCTGATATAGAGCTCTCCTGAGCTTTAAAACACGGTCTGGTTTCTCACTCCTGTTCTGCTCTGTGTCCTACTCAGTGTCTCCTCCCTGGCTGGTTTACAGGGCTAGTCCTATGGTTGTTCCTTAGATTGTGCTCCAAAGTGTGTGAGTGGTGTGTGTGATTCATGTTTGTATGCATTCAAGTGTGCATGTGTGTGAATGGGTTGGTACCTGCCTTAGAGAGATTCAATATGGCCTGTTTGCAGTGCTGGCTGCCTGTGTGCGGGTTGATCAAAGACAGATGGGGCCCTTGGCAGCTCTCCCCCAACTTGCTCAGATACCTCAGCCTGCCAAAGCACTCACTGTTCAAGCCTTCTCCTCTCCTCCTCAAAACAGCACAGCTTGTAACATACACACAGCAGCACTGAGAGAGAGAGAAAGGAGATGTGGGAAAGAGGAGGTTGTGAGAGAGCAACAGAGATGTTGTGCAGAACAAGAGCATGTTTTTCCAGACAAACACCAGAGAGAGAGAGAGAGAGAGAGAGGAAACAGAGATGAGAAGGAAGGGTACATCATTTGGCAGGAGGGGGTTGAGTACCAAACAGCAGATAACAGCAGGGTCACAGAGTTGTGAGGGCAGAGGGCAGGAAGAGGAACTGATGATATTGGGCTTACTAAAATGAACACTACACCGGGGGTCAGAGAGCAGGAGGGGGACCATGTCTCTAACAGTGGAGAGACTCAATTTTTTTGTCCCTAATAGCACCCTATTCTGTATTTAGTGCACTACTTTTGACCAGAGCCCATAGGGCTAAAGGAGGGAATAAGCTCTGGTCAGAAGTAATGCACTACAATAAGGAATAGGGTGACATTTGGGATGCACATAATGTAACCACAACAGTGTGACTCATGATTGTGTTAGTATAATTAAGTCATTCATAATAATTAACTAGTCATTTACTCATGGATGTGAACAAGGTCAGGACTGTAGTTGTTAGCATTCAAGAGCTGAAAAACAAAGGGGCTGTGGTTCAATACCTTGGCCAGGAGAAGGGCTGGGGGGCTGGGGGAGGAGGAGGGGGACACGCCAAACCCCTGGAACAAGGCGACTAGGCTGAAATTAAAAACAAGGCCACCATAAATAATACACCTATCGGCTAGCTGGTGGCCCCTCGGTCTGCTGCTTAGTGTGTGTGCACGCACTCACACACTGCACACACAGGTCATTTATCTGGACAGCAGTATTTTAGCAAACCAAAACCCAGCGAAACGCAACCATCTGCTTGTGGTCAATTGATCCATTGATTAATTGATTGCTATATCCACCCCAATGTATTTAGTTGATTAGCCAAAACAATTTAGCTTCTTATGAAGAGACATGCATGGGTTCTAACTCAGGAGAGAGGAAGCTTTAGTCTAGCTTGCTATTGGTGAATTAGGGAAAGAAAAGGGAAAGAGGGATACCTAGTCAATTGTACAACTGAATGCATTCAACTGAAATGTGTCTTCCGCATTTAACCCAACCCCTCTGAATCAGTGGTACCAAATCTGTGTGTTGTTCATATTGGAACTGCAGTCTAAACGTGTACACTTCAGTGGCTATGTTATAACTACGATTTCTGCTGCATATTCATTTAGGAGTGTTACATTTTTTCTTAATCCTTAATATAATAATAATATAAATTATAATATGTCATTTAGCAGATGTCTTTATCCAGAGCGACTTAGTGTGTGCATACAATTCCGTATGGGTGGCCCCAACGGGACTGAAATCCATAATACCAACGTTGTAAGTGCTATGCTCTACCAACTGAGCCATACAGGACACTTTAATATTATCTAAAGGTAGGTAGTGCCTTATGGTAGGTGCCTAATGATTAAAGTAAAGAGCTTTGAAAGTCAAAAATCTCTCTATCCCTCCCTCCCTCCCTCCCTCGCTCCCTTTGTCCAGTCTTGTGTGGAGTGGTTAGATTAAAAACAGTCGTGGAGACAGCCCCTGTGTAGGGATGAATGGATGAACGAATAGTGCCTCTCCTCTCTGTCCCCCTGATTCCCTCTCTCGGAGCGATAGCACTTTTTAATTAAGGTGGGAGAGAGAGAAAGAGAGAGAAAAGGGGGAAGAGAGAAAAAAAGAGAATGATGGCAAGATTTATAATGGCCCTTCCACACATTTGCAGCTTATCCCAAAGTGTGACGCCACAGTACGCTGATAATACCGCTAATAGAAATTGGTGCATACACACACACAGAGATATGCAATCATATGCAGATACTGCATATATAGATGGAGACTTGTACAGTAGACGTTAACGCACACACACACACACTCACACAGATGCACATACACGCCATTATGTGTTGCCCCTCACCTGTTATTGCTACATATATGTTATATACTATATGTCAACATTGTTCATGTATGTTGGGGTCCCTATGGCATGTCTGTGCAGTGTTGTGTGTGTGTGTGTGTGGTGATGGATGGAGTCCTGAGCCAGCACAGACACAATAATTCATGAGGCTAACTCTCTACCTCATCCTCCCTCCTTATCACACATAAGACATAGTGCCCCGAAAAACACACTGTATATTCATAAAAACACAAACATTCACATACACATTCTCCACCCTAACAGAGGACCTAAACAAAGACATACCCAGTCGATCACATACACATACACCCCCTCACACACACACCTCTCCCCTGCATGTACTGTATATCCTACTGACAGCCCATCAGCTCCTCCAGGGTCAGTCCCCACAGGGATGGTCATGTCTTAATGAGCCTCGTCAGGCTTTCTCTCTCTCCTCCTCACACTCTCTTTCTTCCTCCCCCTGAATCACCTCCCTCCCTTCTCTGTCTTAATCCTTCTCCGTCTCACAACCTTCCTCTGCCGCTCTCAATTCCTTCTACCCCTCTCTTTCTCAATCCGTCTTATTATCTCCCACTTTTTGTCCCTCTCCCTCCCTCCATCTCGCTCCCTCTCCTCCCTCACCCCCCTCATCATCCTCATCCCCTTCATCTATCCCTCTTTACCTGCCTTTCTCCCTGCTGGCATCCCTCTCTCCNATGGCTTAATCTTCCCCTGGCGGTACTACTGACAGCCCCGCACACCTTTTGGAGAATACAATAGGAGACATGGGCTGCGTCCTAAATGGCACCCTATTCCCTATATCCCCCATACTCAACAGGCAGACCGCGATCCGGATCCGGAACCAGAACGGGGTCATTACGGTCTGTGGGTCCTGGAAAAAATACAAAATAAATAAATATATACAGTTGAATTCGGAAGTTTACATACACCTTTGCAAAATACATTTAAACTCAATTTTTCAATATTCCTGACAATTAATCCAAGTAAAAATTCCCTGTTTTAGGTCAGTTAGGATCACCACTTTATTTTAAATGTGAAATGTCAGAATAATGGTTGAGAGAATGATTTATTTCAGCTTTTATTTCTTTCATCACATTCCCAGTGGGTCAGAAGTTTACATACACTCAATTACTATTTGGTAGCATTGCCTTTAAATTGTTTAACTTGGGTCAAACATTTTGGGTAGCCGTTTTACTGTGGATATAGATACTTTTGTACCTGTTTCCTTCAGCATGTTCACAAGGTCCTTTGCAGTTGTTCGGGGATTGATTTGCACTTTTTACACCAAAGTACATTCATCTCTAGGAGACAGAACGCGTCTCTTTCCTGAGCGGTATGACGGCTGCGTGGTCCCATGGTGTTTATACTTGCGGACTATTGTTTGTACAGATGAACGTGGTACCTTCAGGCGTTTGGAAATTGCTACCAAGGATGAACCAGACTTGTGGAGGTCTTTTTATGAGGTCTTGGCTGATTTCTTATGATTTTCCCATGATGTCAAGCAAAGAGGCACTGCGTTTGAAGGTAGGCCTTGAAATACATCCACAGGTACACCTCCAATTGACTCAAAGTATGTCAATTAGCCTATCAGAAGCTTCTAAAGTCATGACATCATTTTCTGGAATTTTCCAAGCTGTTTAAAGGCACAGTCAACTTAGTGTATGTAGCTTCTGACCCACTGGAATTGTGATACTGTGAATTATAAGTGAAATAATCTGTCTGTAAACAATTGTTGGAAAAATTACTTGTGTCATGCACAAAGTAGATGTCCTAACTGATTTGCCAAAACTATAGTTTGTTAACAAGAAATTTGTGGAGTGGTTGAAAAACGAGTTTTAATGACTCCAACCTAAGTGTATGTAAACTTCCGACTTCAACTGTATATGCATAGTACAAGTCAAACGTTTGGACACACCTACTCATTCAAGTTTTTTTTAAACAATTTTCTACATTGTAAAATAATAGTGAAGACATCACAACTATGAAATGACACATATGGAATCATGTCGTAACCAAAAAAGTGTTAAAGAAATAAAAATATATTTTATATTTGAGATTCTTCAAATCAGCCACCCTTTGCCTTGATGACAGGTTCTCACACTCTTGGCATTCTCTCAACCAGCTTCACCTGGAATGCTTTTCCTACAGTCTTCAAGGAGTTCCCACATATGCTGAGCACTTGCTGGCACCTTTTCCTTCACTCTGCGGTACAACTCATCCCAAACCATCTCAATTGGGTTGAGGTTTGGTGATTGTGGAGGCCAGGTCATCTGATGCAGCACTCCATCACTCTCCTTCTTGGTCAAATAACCCTTACACAGCCTGGAGGTGTGTTGGGTCATTGGCCTGTTGAAAAACGAATGATAGTCCCACTAAACGCAAACCAGCCTGGATGGCGTATCACTGCAGAATGCTGTTGTAGCCATGCTGGTTAAGTGTGCCTTGAATTCTAAATATATCACAGACAGTGTCACCAGCAAAGCACCCCTACACCATCACACCTCCTCCTCCATGCATCGCAGAACCACACATGTGGAGATCATCCGTTCACCTATTTTGCGTCTCACAAAGACACAGTGGTTGGAACCAAAAATCTCCAATTTAGACTCGTCAGACTAAAGGACAGATTTCCACCGGTATAATGTTCATTACTCGAAGCAAGTCTCTTCTTCTTATTGATGTCCTTTAGTAGTGGTTTCTTTGCAGCAATTTGACCATGAAGGCCTGATTCACACAGTCTCCTCTGAACAGATGATGTCGAGATGTGTCTGTTACTTTTATTTATTTGGGCTCCAATCTGAGGTGCAGTTAACTCTAATGAACTTATCCTCTGCAGCTGCAGCAGAGGTAACACTGGGTCTTCCTTTCCTGTGGTGGTCCTCACGAGAACCAGTTTCATCATAGGCGCTTGATTGTTTTTGAGACTGCACTTGAAGAAACTTTCAAAGTTCTTGAATTTTTCCGCATTGACTGACCTTCATGTCTTAAAGTAATGATGGACTGTCATTTCTCTTTGCTTTTTTGAGCTGTTCTTGCCATAATATGTACTTGGTCTTTTACCAAATAGGGCTATAGTCTGTATAACACCCCTACCTTGTCACAACACAACTGATTGGCTCAAACGCATTAAGAAGGAAAGAAATGACTACCTCATGAAGCTGGTTGAGAGAATGCCAAGAGTGTGCAAAGCTGTCATGAGGGCAAAGGTCGGCTACTTTGAAGAATCTCAAATATATTTTGATTTGTTTAACACTTTTTTGGTTACTACATGATTCCATATGTGTTATTTCATAATTCTGATGTCTTCACTATAAGTCTACAATGTAGAAAGGTTGTGCTTTGACCCCTGGTATCATATAAACATATATAAGACATGGATGAATGCGTGGAATTGCAGGAAATTAGCTGTAAAAGTTTTTTTAAACTCTGTCCCATGCAAAATGTATATAATTGTAGTAAATGAACTTAGAAACTGCAACATTTTCTCTCTGCCAAAAAGAGGGTGGGAACAGTCTGGGGTCGCATGGGTTGCGAGGTTGGGGTTTGTTACTATTCTGATAAATTACATTATCCATCCGGACCTTTGTCACCAAGGAAATTTGTGTGACCGGACATTCTCAAATAGTACTTGAGTACCCCTGCCCTCTATAGTGCATTACTTTTGACCAGAACCCTATTGGATTCCCTATGGGCTCTGGTCAAAAGTAGTACACTAAATCAGGATAATGGTGCCATTTAAGATGCAGACATGGAGGTGGTGGGGAGAGAAGAACACGCCATATGCAGACTTTATAGTCCTGTCTGTCTGAATCCTCCAAGGGAGATAGAGAGACTTTTCTTTTGGTTATATTTTTATTTAGCTTTGGCTGCAGTATTGAGTAATAGGTGTTTTGAGTGATAGGCTGGACTGGCATGTGTGTGTGTGTGTGTGTGTGTGTGTGTACACGTGTGTATACATAAGTGTGTGTGAGTTTCTATCCAAGTAAGGACAGTAGGGTTTCGCTATTAAATGCCACCAAATCCTAAGTGTGCCTTATAAAACACAATATCCTTGAAAATGTCAACACTTGAACAGTCTATTATATTTCAACCCTCCAATCTTTTTCCCCACTTCCTTTGATGATGTGCTCACATAACTCGGAATAGGTGAAGCAGATGAAACAGAGTATTGGGGCGGCAGGTAGCCTAGTGGTTAGAGCGTTGGACTAGTAGCCGATAAAGGTTGCAAGATCGAATCCCCAAGCTGACAAGGTAAAAATCTGTCGTTCTGCCCCTGAACAAGGCAGTTAACCCACTGTCCCTAGGCCCTCATTAAAAATAAGAATTTGTTCTTAACTGACTTGCCTAGTTAAATAAAGGTTAAATAAAATTGAGTCATTTTCACTGATATATCCCCATATTCATTGGGCTCCCGAGTGGCGCAGTGGTCTAAGGCACTGCATCTCGGTGCTTGAGACGTGAATGTAAAACATTCACACTCAAGCTTCCTTTTCAGATGGTCAGGCTGTGTTCTGATTCTCTACCCTTTTCCCGATGTGTACACTTGTGCACTCCCCCTCATGTATTTAGAAGGAATGAACTGGTGTAGGGATAATGGTGGAAAATCCCTCCAGCTATGCTTGCACCAAATGCATGAGGGAGAGTAAATGAGTGCACACTTCGGGAGAAGGGTAAAGGATCGGAACGCAGCCTCTGTCAGCACGGAAAGAGTTAACCACCCCTAGCATCGTTGTCATGGTGAACATTGTGGAGACACATTTTTGTCTTCCTAATCTGGCCTTCCATTTAGAATAATAATGACTGGAGAATAATATACTGCAGTAAAATGACTGATGAGAGGCCTCACTGTATTGTCTGCCAATGTGTTAGTGTGTGTGCTTTGCGTGTTTGTGTGAGATAGGGAACGGCGAGTGAGGCGTGGGCGTACGGCGAAAATTAAGGCTTTGTTACTCCGGCTTCTCATTACAGAATCGGGGTGAACCCTTGTACCCCTAGACAGGTGGTCTGCTGTCACTTCCTGTCTGGGCCAGCCGAGCGATGCTATTGGCAGTCTATTGTTCCTGGGAGAGAGCCGATAGGATCAGGGAATGTGTTCTAATGTTTGCAGATTGCCTTGCCAGAGCAACAATTACATTTAGAGAATGCTCCCAGAGGAGAGATAAGAGCCATGGTGTGGGGTTAGTTTGTCTGCATGGGAGGGGGATGTGTGCGTGGTTGTCTATTTTGTTGCTATAGTAGAATTAATGTGAACACTACGTATCTCTGACACAGAAAATCGTGCGTCACTATATCACAAATCACATCACTATGGAATAAGAAGACAAATTCTCAAATCAATATCTTATCACTTTGTAGATGTTTTGAGTCTGTATTAACCATCTCTCTCTCTCTCTCTCTCTCTCTCTCTCTCTCTCTCTCTCTCTCTCTCTCTCTCATACTCTCTCTTCCTCTCTTTCCCTCTCTTCCCCTCTCTCAGATGAGGTGTGTGGGGGCACCCTGGATGCCAACGACGCAGGGTACATCACGTCCCCGGGCTACCCTCTGGAGTACCCGCCCCACCAGAATTGCCAGTGGGTCATCACGGCCCCGGAGTCCTCCCAGCGCATCGTCCTCAACTTCAACCCCCACTTTGAATTGGAGAGACTGGACTGCAGGTGAGAGAGAGGAGGGGGGATTGGGGGGAAAGGGAGAGAGGGTGGCCTTTTTGGATATGCTTAGGCTAGAAAAATGGTAGTAGGATGAGTAGAAGGAGAGAGGGAGGGAGATTGACCAGGGATTGTTTTAACTTCAGATCTGCCTTCAACTGGTTATACATATGTAACAGAGTGTTCTTAGTTAGCCATAGTTACCATTTTGGCCATGACAGTAGGTAAGAAAGGGATGGTGGATGAAAGAATGGAGAGAATGGTTGAAAGAAAGACAGGGATGATGTGAAGTTTACATGAAAACAGACTAGAGAGAGAGGGAGAGAGAGAGATGTATAATATGAATCATATGGCTTTCTATTGTCTCTCTGACCTCATAGCAGTCAGTCATCATGCTCTGGCCTGGCTTTAACCGTTGCCTCTTACTGCTCTCTTAAAGCTGCACTATGAAGCCATTTCCTCATTGCAAAAATTCTAATTGTTTGCTGAATTTCAGTTTACGTGACAAAACAAGCAAGTATAGTGTAGAGAATCATTCTACTATCTAAATCGCTGTGAAATATATTTTCCCTAAGCAATATTTTCAGCTGTTTGAAGCTGGTGTGCAAAACTGAAAGTAAAACACGTTAAAACGAAACGTAACAACGGGAAGCATAGAAATGGCGCACGTAGAACAGATAATGTAGTTGTGATGGCTGCCGTCTTATCGGCTCTTAACCAACCATGCTATTTTGTTTGTTTTTAACTTGTTTTGCACATAATGTTGCTGCTACCATCTCATATGACCGAAAAGAGCTTCTGGACATCAGAACTGCGATTACTCATCTCAGATTAGACGAAGAGTTTTTCTTCAATGAGTCGGACAGGAGGGATATACTACAGACACCCGACCAGGCAAAGATCCCCGTCATTCGCTGGAGAAGGAAACCGAGATTTTGCAGGAAAAGATCAGGGTGCTTTGTGAGGATCAGACGACGAATTGCTAATTTGCCTTTGCCTTCCGTCCTACTAGCTAACGATCAATCGCTGGAAAATAAATGGGACAAACTGAAAGCACGTATATCCTACCAACGGCACATTAAAAACTGTAATGTCTTATGTTTCACTGAGTCGTGGCTAAACGACGACATTAAGAACATACAGCTGGCGGGTTATACACTCTATTGGCAGGACAGAACAGCAACCTCTGGTAAGATACGGGGCGGGGACCTATGCATATATGTAAACAACAGCTGGTGCACGATATCTAAGGAAGTCTCAAGGTTATGCTCGCCTGAGGTAGAGTATCTCATGATAAGCTGTAGACCACACTATCTACCTAGAGTTTTCATCTGTATTTTTCGTAGCTGTCTACATACCACCACAGACCGATGCTGCCACTAAAACCACGCTCAATGAGCTGTATACCGCAATAAGCAAACAGGAAAATGCTCATCCAGAGGCAGCGCTCCTAGTGGCCGGGGACTTTAATGCAGGGAAACTTAAATCAGTTTTACCTAATTTATATCAGCATGTTAAATGTGCAACCAGAGGGAAAAATTCTAGGCAAAAATTAAAGCAGGAAGCATCAGTGACTAGATCAATAAAAAAGTGGTCAGATGAAGCAGATGCTAAGCTTCAGGACTGTTTTGCAGCACAGACTGAAATATGTTCTGGGATTCTTCCGATAGCATTGAGGAGTACACCACATCAGTCACTGGCTTCATCAATAAGTGCGTCGATGACGTCGTCCCCACAGTGACTGTACGTACATACCCCAACCAGAAGCCATGGATTACAGGCAACATTCGCACTGAGCATCACCTGTTCGGGACGACTGTGTGATCACGCTGTCCGCAGCCGATGTGGGTAAGACCTTTAAACAGGTCAACATTCACAAGGCCGCAGGGCCAGATGGATTACCAGGATGTGTACTCCGAGCATGCGCTGACCAACTGGCAAGTTTCTTCACTGACATTTTCAACCTCTCCCTGACCGAATCTGTAATAGCTCCATTTTTCAAGCAGTCTGTAATACTAACATGTTTCAAGCAGACCACCATAGTCCCTTTGCCCAAGAACACTAAGGTAACCTGCCTAAATGACTACCGACCCGGAGCACTCACGTCTGTAGCCATGAAATGCTTTGAAAGGCTGCTCATGGCTCACATCAACACCATTATCCCAGAAACCCTAGACCAACTCCAATTTGCATACTGCACCAACAGATCCACAGATGAAGCAATCTCTATTGCACTCCTCACTGCCCTTTCCCACCTGGACAAAAGGAACACCTATGTTAGAATGCTATTCATTGACTACAGCTCAGCGTTCAACACCGTAGTGCCCTCAAAGCTCATCACTAAGCTAAGGACCCTGGGACTAAACACCTCCCTCTGTAACTGGATCCTGGACTTCCTGATGGGCCGCCCCCAGGTGGTGAGGGTAGGTAACAGCACCTCCACCACGCTGATCCTCAACACGGGGGCCCCTCAGGGGTGCGTGCTCAGTCCCCTCCTTTACTCCCTGTTCACTCATGACTGCACGGCCAGACATGACTCCAATACCATCATTAAGTTTGCTGATGACACAACAGTGGTAGGCCTGATCACAGACAACGATGAGACAGCCTATAGGGAGGAGGTCAGAGACCTGACTTTATGGTGCAAGGACAACAACCTCTCCCTCAACGTGATCAAGACAAAGGAAATGATTGTGAACTACAGGAAAAGGAGGACCGAGCATGCCCCCATTCTCATCGACGGGGCTGTAGTGGATCAGGTTGAGAGCTTCAAGTTCCTTGGCGTCCACATCAGACTGTTCTCTCTGCTACCGCACGGCAAGCGGTATCAGAGCGCCAGGTCTAGGTCCAAGAGCCTTCTAAACAGCTTCTACCCCCAAGCCATCAGACTCCTCCTCCCCCCCCTCCCCCCACCCTCTTCTATGCTGCTGCTACTCTCTGTTATTATCTATGCATAGTCACTTTAATAACTCTACCTACATGTACATATTACCTCAATTACCTCGACTAACCTGTGCCCCCGCACATTGACTCTGTACCGGTACCCCCTGTATATAGCCCCGCTATTGTTATTTACTGCTGCTCTTTAAATATTTGTTATTCTTATCTCTTACTTATTTTGTTGGTCTTTTCTTAAAACTGCATTGTTGGTTAAGGGCTTGTAAGTAAGCATTTTACTGTAAGGTCTACACCTGTTGTGTTCGGCGCAAGTGATTTGATTTGATCTACCGCTTCTTAGACTTGCTTTCAATGAGAATGTGATCTATAACTCCCATTTCTATGTGGCTCGGGTGGCTGTTATCCTTGATGATGTCCTTATCTGGTCTTGTGTAACGTAATGCCCTATTAAAATCCCCCTAGTTATAGATAGCATGTGTAGTTCTGTGATAGACGGATACAATGAATGTGCTCACTGTCGATAAGCAGTATTTCAAGTCCTTTTTGGGTACTGTATTGAGGGCTTAGAGAGAGAGAGAGAGCAGGGGTAGAGAGAGGGAGAGAGCTGGGAGAGAGCAGGGGTGGAGCGAGCTGAGAGAGAGCAGGGGTAGAGAGAGAGAGAACTGAGATAGAGCTGGGAGAGAGTAAGGAGATTAGAGAGAGGGAGAAAGAGAAAGTTGAAACGCCTCCTCAGAAATGCTATACTTTTTTGGGGATTGGTTTTGAATTTGCCTGAGGGGACTGTGTGTGAGCTCAAGCTTGCCCTCTCACACTTCCACTCAGCTGTGTGTGGGTGCTTTTTGTAAACGCTGTGTGTTGGTGCTTTTTGTAAACGCTGTGTGTGGGTGCACATGCCTGTGTTTGTTTGTGTGTGTACACGTGCCTATGCGTGCGCATGCGTGTGTGGGTGTGTGTTTCTTTGTGTGTGCACATGCTTCTCTGTATGTGTGTCTATGTCCTTATTTCCGTGTGTACACCTGCACACACGTTTGTGAGTGTGTGTGTGATCGGTAGGGAAACACATGGCAACCACTATCCATTCCGCATCCTCTTCCCCATCCTCAGAGAAAAAAGCCCATACTTTACAGCCCCATTAGAAAATCAACAATGTTATTTATTCATAGACCAACCTATAACTCCCTTTTCTCACTAATGCTGCTATAGCCTTATTATGTAGGTTGCATCCCAAATTGCACCCTGTTCCCTGAATGGTGTTTTGACCAGAGAACACTATACTGAATAGGGAATAGGGTGCCATTTGGGACACACACATAAATTTAGTCTGTTGAAGATGTGTTCCTTGGCCCTCAGGTCCAAAACAGCAACAAAACAAAGTGGAGAAAGCCAAAGTGCAACCCGCCAGGCCGACACGCCCCCTCTCCTCCCACAGAGTGCTTTAGACTGGGTTCAAATAGCTTCCAGTTAGTGTTTGTGGTGCAGCTGTGTGTTGTTTCCTCTTTCCTGAGTGATTAGGCATAGCAGTATGTCTGACTGAAGAGACAGAAGGGAGACTTTTCTCTTCTGGTTTGAGGTGAGGGAGCGGTAATGCTGGACAATTTTTGGGCAACGGAAAACATTTTGAAACAAAATCAGGAGTTTCTTATTGGACAAGTTGAAGTTTGTCCCTCCTCGTTTCGTCCCGTTTCGTTCTCAGTGAATACACCCCTGGAGGGGCAGGAGACTTGGTCAGGGTATTGTCTTTTGTATGTCATTGTCACGTCCAGACCTGAGTTGACAGGCTGGCGTGTTTAGTTTTGTTTTGGTGTAGGGTTTTTTCTGTTCTAGGTTGTTTATTTCTATGTTGGGTTAATGGTTCCCAATTAGAGGCAGCTGAGTGTCGTTACCTCTAATTGGGAACCATATATATGTTTGGAGTTTTCACTAGGGTTTTGGTGGGTTATTGTTTGGGTTCGTAGTGTAAGTGTTTATTCTATGTTACGTTCCTTTGTTACGATCTTCGTTTTGTTTGATTATTTTCCCAGTTACGTCATTAAATAAAATATGTATACTGGAAGCATCGCTGCATCTTGGTCCGTCCATAAAGAAGATTGTGACAGAATAACCCACCAACAAAGGACCAAGCAGCGAGAGAGCCAGGATTTCTGGACGTGGGAGGAAATCCTGGCTGGTAAGGGACCCTGGACTCAGCCTGGGGAGTATCGCCGTCCCAAAGAGGAGCTGGAAGCAGCGGCGGCGGAGGGGCGCCATTATGAGGAGAAATACGGAGCATGGACACCCGATAAAGAGAGATATGCTGGGACACGCCTGGCGAGGAAGCCCGAGAGGCAGCCCCCAAATTTTTTTTTGGGGGGGCACACGGGGAGGTTGGCCGGTTCAGGGTGGACTCCTGAGCCAACTCCTCGTGCTCTTTGGAGGGAGCGTTGGAGGGAGCGTTGGAGGGAGCGTCGCACTGGTAAGACGCCGTGCTATGCAGTATTGCGCACGGTGTCTCCAGTGCGCATTCATAGGCCGGTGCGCGACATTCCAGCTCCACTCATCTGTCAGGCTAGGGTGAGTGTGCAGCCTAGAAGAGTGGTGCCGGCTCTGCGCGCTAAATCTCCCGTGCACCTTCTTGGACCAGGATATCCTGCACCGTTTCTGCGTGCAGTGTCTCCGGTGCGTGTCCACAGCCCGGTGCGCGACATTCCAGCTCCACTCATCTGTCAGGCTAGGGTGAGTGTGCTGCCTGGAAGAGTGGTGCCGTCTCTGTGTGCTAAATCTCCAGTGCACCTTCTTGGACCGAGATATCCTGCGCCGGCTCTGCGTACGGTGTCTCCGGTTCGCGCCCACAGCCCGGTGCGCGACATTCCAGCTCCCACCATCTGTGAGGCGAGGGTGAGTGAACAGCCGGGTAGAAGGGTGTCGGCTCCGCGCACCAGGCCCCCTGTGCGCATAGAGAACCCAGCACGTCCTGTCTCTGCTCCGCGCATCAGGCCCCCTGTACGCATAGAAAAACCAGCACGTCCTGTTCCGGCTCCGCGCACCAGGCCCCCTGTGCGCATAGAGAGCCCAGTACGTCCTGTCCCTGCTCCACGCTCCAGGATCCCTGTGCGAGTCGTGGACCCAGCACGTCCTGTCCTTGTTCCACGCTCCAGGATCCCTGTGCGCGTCGTGGACCCAGCACGTCCTGTCCCTGTTCCACGCTCCAGGATCCCTGTGCGCGTCGTGGACCCAGCACGGCCCGTTCCTGCTCCCCGCACCAGAGTTCCAGTGCGCATCGTGAATCCAGCACGGCCCGTTCCTGCTCCCCGCACCAGAGTCCCAGGGCGCATCGTGAGTGCAACACGGCCCGTTCCTGCTCCCCGCACCAGAGTCCCAGTGCGCATCGTGAGTCCAACACGGCCCGTTCCTGCTCCCCGCACCAGAGTCCCAGTGCGCAT
>QNTS01000946.1:71132-98823 GCA_003317085.1 Hucho hucho
GTAACTGGAAGTAACTGGAAGCAACGGTTCAGAGATGGCTGCTCTGAGTGCTATTTCAGCTATATGTAACTGGAAGTAACTGGAAGCAACGGTTCAGAGATGGCTGCTCTGAGTGCTATTTCAGCTATATGTAACTGGAAGTAACTGGAAGCAACGGTTCAGAGATGGCTGCTCTGAGTGCTATTTCAGCTATCTGTAACTGGAAGTAACTGGAAGTAACTGGAAGTAACTGTTCAGAGATGGCTGCTCTGAGTGCTATTTCAGCTATCTGTAACTGGAAGTAACTGGAAGGATCTGTAAGCAACGGTTCAGAGATGGCTGCTCTGAGTGCTATTTCAGCCAGATTGAAGATGGCAGCCGCGGGAATCTGTTGGGATTTCTCTCCCAGCGTCTACTTAATATTTTAGAGGCACTTATCCCTTATTAGGCGTACATGAGGTGCATGAGGTAGCTCTATGCTAGGCAGACTAAAAAGTCACTGACACAGACGCTAAACTTCATTTTAGCGTCTGTGTCAGGGCCTCAGCCCTGTTGTTGACCATCAGCGCCTGATATAGCTGTGGTTGTTGAGCACTTCAGATTAAGAGTAAATGGTGGTAACAAATATATATTGCCTGGAATGGAAGCAACACACACACACACACACACACACACACACACATTATTTTTTGTGTCCCCCTCAAAATAGCATTTTATCAATAGAAACTACACAGTTCAGTTGTGAGTGTAGATTACACCTGCCATGCCACTATTTTAGCAACAGATATTTGCGTTTATGTCAAGTGCATCACTCATCCCACAGAGTGGTGGAAGTGAACTAAACTCTAGACTCTGGTTGTTGCTCTCAGTGGTGAGATTGACAGTCTGGGGCCAAGGGTAAGGAGAAGTGGTTTCACCCTAGTTATACCATGGTGTTTTCAGGGTGGTTGCTGTGTCTCCCTCTCCCAGACACACACATGCAAGCACACACACACACGCACAGGCAAGGACGAACACACGTGCATACACACACACTCCCAGACGAGGCTATCAGTCTGCCGGCGTGCCTGGCCTGGCACCTGTAGGGAATGCACAGAGGTGGAGAAAAGTCCCAGAAAAACAAGGAAGGTGTGAAAGGTAATTAGCAGGGGCAGTGGAGGGGAGGAGAGGAGGATGAGGGGAAAGGAGTAGAGGAGAGAAGGCATGTCTGGACTGGTGCTGAACAACAGCCCTGAAGGACTTCCTTAAGTTTCCACTGCCCACCCCTTGTGGGTTTCTTCTGGCCTCTATAGAGAGCTGGTGGAAACCATCATGGGTCCCAACAAGCAGGACTCCATAACCCAGATAGACCCAGTCACATAGTGAGGGAGAAGGGGGAGAGGAAGGAGTCAGAAAATGCACGGTGAACTCTAATGGACTGAGTGGGATGAGGGTGTGAGTGTTAGGGTGTGTGTCTGTCTGTCTGTGTGTGTGCAAACATGGATGTGTGCGCATGTGTGTGTGAGAGACTGTTCTCCCTCTCGGCCAGCCTTCATGCATGTATTCATCAGGGCCTGGGGAGACGGAGAGCTCAGGTCAATAATCACATCTGAGAAACACTCAGTCATCGCTTCTAATCCACGACAGGCGAGAGAGCCCACTCCCAAATCAATTAAAACCTAATTAGGCTCTCAGTTCCTTCTCAGGCCTTTTATCTTTCACGTACACACTGTAGTGTGTGTGTGTGTGTTTTCCTTAAGCATGTGTCAGTTACAGCCCAAAAACACACATCTTTTGTAGACACACGCACACATGGATTGCTAGCTTTCTAAGCTTCACCAAAGGAGCTCTGGAGTCAGCCTCTTTTACTAGCCACCGTGATGTAGCATTAGGTAGGAATGTGTGTGAATTGGATCAAGGTCTTCTCATTAGTGAAGTTTGATCCCGGGCCTGTGCAGGCTTTTGTTCTAGCCCAGCACAAACACATTTCACTCAACTCATCAACAAAATCATCAAGCCCTTGATGAGTTAAATCAGGAGTGTTAGTGCTAGGCTCGATATGTGCACACCCTGTGAGGTTCCCAGAACCACCATCGATGGACACTGATCTCTAGAGACTATGTCAATCTAAACATTCCTGCTCCCAATCACAGTGTATGAGGCTGTATTATTTGTGTTTGCATGTCTGTGTGCGTGTGTGTGCGTGCGTGCATATGTGGGTCCAACACAGAATAGTGATCCAGTGCTGTGCTGAAGGCCTTTCATTGTAGTTAGATGTGAGACTGTTTCAACGGCTCTTGTTTGACTGCTCCGTCACATATCCAAGAGAGGGAGAGTGGGGACACTTATTAATTGTCTGTCCCAGAAAATCCACTGTGGAAAAGCTGAAATTCACTATTTTCATTCATCTGCTTGCTCTGCCATCATATTTAGCATCACATTGAAGTGTTTTACCCTTACAGGACAACCATGGCTACAAGTTGGTAAACAATTTGACATAAACAGTTGCGTTCATGACTTTTATTGACTAATGTCAATAAAGATATAAGGTCTGCCAAGCAAAAACCTGATGAAAAAATTCAGGAAAAAAAGTACAGAAATTGTTTGCTCACTGGGAAATGAATATCCAACTAGTCAGTGACAACTGTTTGGAGGTTGTGACCGCAACTATGAGCTTATTACAGTATTATAGACACTTTGTCCTGGGATTTCTTATGATCTTCTATGTAGAAGAACACACACGCAGGCACGCACATGCAAGCACACACACAGTACTTTGGCCCCTCTCCCAGCTTCTTAAGTGTCAGCGACTCGTTTCTGTTGAGTTGGCAAATTTTGGAGAGGCAGGTGGGATTTGTCTGAGTCCAAGTTTCACCTCTCTCTGTCTCTGAAATGACAGTTAAGAATTTGGGTTAATTCAGGGAGGTCAATAGGTCTTAGGTCAAAGGTCATATGGACTAGAGTTCAATCACATTGAGCCCCAAAGCAGTTTTTTCTCTATTCTTCTCTTTGTCCTTGGTTTTAAGCTTGAATCATCCATTCAACATTCTACTGAAATCAATACATCCTTCTCAAAGCACCTCTTTTAACATGATTAAATAAATCCATAGGTACGATGTCCATATTAGGACAGTCTTAGTTTTGATTAGACTAAAACAACTCTTCCTGAGACTGCGGCAACTCCTGCTGAGATTGAAACAATTCCTGCTGATACTGAGGCTGTCCTAATATGGACACCGCACATAAAAACATTTCAAGGATTTTTCCTGAAATTCTCTATATCTCATTCTCAGGTATGACTTCATTGAGATCCGTGATGGTGGTACGGACTCGGCTGAGCTGCTGGGTAAACACTGCAGTAACATCGCCCCCCCAGCCATCATCTCTTCTGGTACTGCCCTGCACATCAAGTTTGTCTCAGACTACGCCCACCAGGGGGCTGGCTTCTCGCTGCGCTACGAGATCTTCAAGACAGGTGAGCCAATTCTCAAATTATGTCCGGTGCTTTGTTATTGAGGCGTTTTTATTGGTTGTTATTTTGGGGGGGGTTTCATGATCTTTAAGACAGGTGAGTGAATTCTTTAATTCTGCCTGGTGAGCTCTTATTGGGGTGTTTTGATTGTTTGTTGATCATTGGGGGGCGATGTGATTGGTTGTGTGATTGGCACGTTGATGTTTGACTGCTTACTGATAGGTTGGGATGGAAACATATGTAGAGAGACTTTGGCCAATCTTAAATGGATGCCAAGTTGTTGCCTCTGAGCATTCTATTTATTCAATAAAAATGTGTATTTGGAAACCTGTGGACTGCTATTGGTCAATATTGCCCATGAGGTGCTAACATGGCTTTCATCAAACCATGTAAATGTGATCTAAGTTCACCCTAATACATTATTGGGTTGAAACCACAATGGCCAAACTCTCTCCAATGGCTCTGGGTGGCCATTCCCCTAACTAGCTAACTAGCCTTGTGGAACATGGATGGTTGACTGAGTTCTTGCTATGGATGCCTTGGGCAGAAGGACCTATGATGACATTCACCTTAACGTCTACCTCACACATGCACACCTATGCACACAAACACACACTCACTCACCTCGCAACCTCACACACACCCCGACACTCCCAGACCAATTAACTTCAAGAGAGGCAGGGAGGAAAATAAACATGGTTAAGCCCTTAACTCTTTTCATCCTGTCTGAAAAGCATCTCAGGAAGGCCTCTTTTAACTGGCCTGGGATCTGCTTCATCTAGAGGGGGGGAATGGGAGGGGGGGGGTGATGGAGAGAGGTTACAGGCGGTATAGGGTAAGGATGAGGAGGAGGGGGCAGGATGGAGGAGAGTGATTGAGAGGGGCTACAGGCGGCGAGGAGAGGATTAATGGGAGAGGGAGAGGGTCGGGTGAGGAGGAGGGGGCAGGATGGGGGAGAGTGATTGAGAGGGGCTACAGGCGGCGAGGAGAGGATTATTGGGAGAGGGAGAGGGTAGGGTGAGGATCAGTTGGGATTTGAGTTTAACGAGGGTGCTGGTGGTGGTAGTGCATAAGAGGAAGTGTACTTGACATACAGTACTCTTGCGGGAGTGTGCTGATACACTGTACTGAGCTCTGCTGATACCCTCTGTAATGAGCTGCTCTTTTACTTGTAAGATCCCATTGATTTGTTTGGGTGGGATTCAGGTAGTAGGACCTCTGTTTCAAAACATTTTTAAACGTGATTTGAAAAACAACTGTTTTGAACGTGGCCCATTTTTGTCATTTAGCTCTGTTACCAAGGCCACCAGCACAATGATATGATGATGTGATAGGGCTAATATTATACATGCATACACACACTCTGGAACAGAATGGATGGGTATGCTGTTGCCATGGTTTTAACAAGAGCCTACTATGCATTTGCAAAAACAATGGTGTGCGTGTGTAGGTGTATATTTCTGTATGTGTGATATGTGTTCGTGGGTGGTTACAGTGTGCTTGGGCATTATAGGATTCTGTTTGTGTCTAAGTGGGCGTATAGATGTGTGCATGTGCGTGCGTGCTCAGTGTGTGTGCATGTGTCTGTGCCTGTGTGTGTTTCCGTGCGAGGGAGATGGACACGCAGAGCATATGTTTTGGAGAGCAGTGTTCTCTCCCTTTGCATCCTACACCCATCCTGGTTGTTTGTTTTAACATGTCAGGTTCGGGGCAAATAGCTCCACAAACCCCAGTAGTTGACGAGTTCTGGGAGAACATTAGAGACTGCCAGGCACAACCCCCCAGTGAGAGAGCTGTTGTTTATTTACATTGATGTTTGTGCATGAGGGATGTGTGTTCTAGTCTTATTTGTGTGCACTTGCAGTGTGTGCGTGTGTGTGGTGTGTGTGTGTACATGTTCTAGTCTTATTTAAGTGTGCGCGTGCAGTGTGTGGTTATGCATCCGTATGTGTTTTGAAGGAGTGCGTCACTAGTAGAGATATGATCTTAGGTCAATACACAGCTTGGAGGTGTGTCTGTCCGGCTGGCAGTTGTCCTCAGCCAGAGCCTGACCCTTCAGTCCTACTTTCGCTGCTGATCAGGGTCGTGTTCATTAGGGCATGCAATGGAAAACGTTTCAAAACAGTTAACAACTGAAACTAAAATCAGTGTTTCTTATTGGGCAATTCCAGGCAATAGTCCCTCCCTGTTTCAGTCTGTTTTCTTCCGTTTGGTGCCAAATGAACACGACCCTGCAGTATATCTCTTTTCCTAGACTGCCATCAGCACCCAGGGTTAATGATGAGGAGTCTGTTGTAGCTTCATTCAGAGAATACACTGTTAAGTAAGCAGAGTGTGTGTGCAGACATGCATATGTGTTTGTGTATACTGTACCCCCCTTCCTATGTTCAGTGCCGATAATGGATACAGGCATAATAAACAGCAATAAGATATTTGACATCTCAACTGTATTCCCTAATCCCTTTTCCCCTGAGCCCCCATCCCATCCCCCTGAGGGAGCGTGTGCCCCAAAACAACAACCCTCCCACCCCACCCCCACCCCATCCCCCACACCCGCACCATAACCCCACAGTAGTGAAAGTACAAACACTGCCCTCCCTACCCCATTATTGTTGTGCCCTACTTTTCTCACACACACTGGCGTATTAACCCCTCATACCAAACCAGCCCCCCACTCCATCCCCTGTCATGTGACTGTTACTGTGACGCTGTTACCACGGCTACTGCGGGAAGACTTCCCGCCAAGCGACCTCCTCCAGCCTCTAGCACTAGCGGAGCCAATCGTGATTGATCTTTCTGTGGTTCCCCTTGGGGTCATGGTCGACTCTGTCCCCCCTAACCCAGTCTATAGGGTCACCTTTGGAATCCAGACACACAAACACACACCCCTCGAGTGAAACCTTTGAGTTGACTCCAGCGAGAGTAGGCTGCGAGGCAGAGAGAGAGAAAGATTGAGTGGGAGAGGGAGAGAAAGAGAGTGTTAGAGGTTGTAATGTGCAACAGACGTGCACAAACGTGGAGGTGAACTCTCACAGCATGAGGAGAGGGAGAGGAAGACGAAAAAAGGAGGAGGGGGAAGAGGGTGAATGAACAGACTACGCATTCCTCCTAGGGATGGGGGGTGAAGGAATGGAGCGTGGGAGGGAGGGGGGATTCCCTGACAACATGTGCAGAGACTACTCCGTCAGGCACTCGAGCGGAAAGCGCATGACGCGTTTCTACCCAGCAACTCACCCACTCACCCCTCCACTCCTCCCTCTCTCCCTCTCTCCCCTCTCCTCAACCCCCCGCCGGCAGACAGTTCTTGCCAAATGGCTGCTCGTGGTGAAATGTGCAAGCCAGGCGAGTGGCTGCTGTGTCAGACGTGTTTGTGTGTTTGTGTGTGTGTGTGTGTGAGGGGAAGAGGGGCTTGTTTTTGGAATGTTCATGTACTTGAACTAATAAGGACTAACAAAAGGGAGAGCACTCATGCATACACACCATCTCTCACACACACCACACACAAATTTGGCATGTGGCGATGTGAGCGTGCGAAACGGGTGGTAACACACACTGGGCTAATATAGACATGCAATGGTGTGATTGAAGCCCTCTTTCACACACGCACACACACGCGCGCGCACACACTTTCATTGACAAACATACCCTGTTTATCATATACCACGAAACCTATGGAGAATGTAGCATGCGTTTTCATTCAATCACACACACTGGCACACTTTCACAGTGTCACGCATGTTCTTCTACACAAACACGCACACAGCATTCCCTATTCAGTGAGGGCCAGTCAATGAGCAGTAGTAGACCTTGCTGGAGTAGTGCTTTAGCATGCTTTCTCCTGGACGTGTTTGTGGTCTGTGTGTGCGTGTGTTTCCTCTCTTCCTGCGGTGAAAGGCAGCAGTCCCCATCTCCATGAGGTCTATAAAAGTGTGGCGGCATAGTGACTGGTTAAGGCACGCATCACACTGGCCTTGTCTCTACTCTTAAACGAGAGGGTCTGACTGACCAATGGAGTCGCAAGAGACTCAAACACGCACACACACACACATACATGCACGGATGGACAACACACATGCGCAAGCAAACACGTACGCATGCACACACACACAAAGGCCTTTGGAGACAAATAGAGAGATCATTCAAACACTGCCTTGTGGTGATGGTTGTGGTGATGGTTGTGGTTGTTGTGAACTAGGTCATATCAGATCTGGGGGGCGGGGGGGCTTTGCTTTAATAGTCACCAAGATGTGTATGGTGCTTGTCTGTTTGCTGTTGCTTGTCTAGTCTTCCATTCCCTCTTTCCCCTTTCATCCCATTGTATTCCTTTCCAGGCCTCTTCCTCTTTGCTGCTCTTTCTGTTTGCCATGCCCCTCAAGAATGTATATACGGTACACCTCAAAGACATGTCCGTGTTATATCATTGCTGTTGGTAGAGCTTGCCTATGTATTCACAGTTTGCATGTTGTATGTATATGTGTGTGACCCAACAATGTTTTGAATAACAAGAGAGGGAGAGGATAGATGCTTTGAGTAAATTAGAGAGAGAGAGAGAGAGAGAGAGAGAGAGAGAGAGAGAGAGACATGCACATCCCAAATCATTAATGTGCACGTCCATAAACACTCAGTAACTCAGGGGGAAGTTTATATGGGAGGCACATCTGTCGAGAGCTCAAGGTGAGCCGCCCAGGGCGCATAAATCTGCATAGCTAATGAGCTGCCGACACGCCAGGCCGCTTAGGAAGTTTACTCCCGTTTGATTTGGCATGTGTTTTACTTTTCTCTTCTTGAAGCAAGGGAGTGAATGCAGAGCTTACTGGGTTGTGGGGACGAATATGAGGTTTATGATGAGGCGTGTGTGTGTCAAAGGTCAAATGGGGGTGCTTATATTTGTCCTGTTTCGCTGCATGTACAAGCTGGTAACCTGTACGAGTGTGAGGTGTGAAAAGGAAATGTGTTTTTTTGCACATCCCAACTCCCCCTGAGACACCCTCGGAGACTAGGGTCACGGCCAGGGATCAGCCATTATTGACTGCGACCCTGGACCAATTAGGCTTAAGTGCCTTGCTCAAGGGCAGATCGTCAGATATTTCACCTTGTCGGCTCGGGGATTTGAACTAGCAACCTTCGGTTGCCAGCCCAATGGTCTAACCGCTAGGGTACCTGCCGCCCTGTGTGTGTGTGAGAGTGAGTGCATGCCTGTGTGTATGTGAATGTGTGTTACACAATGAAATGCAACTGGATTCTATTATTGCTGTCTTGCAGTGACAAATGTATTTTCTTCAATAAAATGCCCTACTAGTAAAAAATTATTGCTTTTCTGTGATAAATTGCTCATGTCTGTGTCCTGTGTGTGTTCTCCATAGGATCGGAATTCTGTTTCCGGAATTTCACCAGTCCTTCCGGAGTGATCGAGTCCCCCGGCTTCCCTGACAAGTACCCCCACAACCTGGAATGTTCTTACATCATCATAACTCCGCCCCACATGGACGTGACCCTGACCTTCTTGACCTTTGACCTGGAGAACGATCCCCTGCTGTCAGGAGAGGGAGACTGCAAGTACGACTGGCTGGACGTGTGGGACGGGCTGCCCCAGGGTGAGTGCTTACCAGACAGATACACACATGCATGTGTACACACACATACACTTTCATTCACACACACATACACATACACACTGTATGAGGCACATGCATGTATTTGAACACAAACACAAACCTACGCACACACATCATCTACAATACCCCAATGGAGCTTTTCCTGCAGCCTTTGTCTCAATAACAATCCAGGAACTAGCCCATTCCTGCATGAGCCATTCTACACCTCCCAGGACTAGGCCTTTCCCATGACCTGTTTCCTATTCATCCCCTTCATCAGGCTTACTTTGCCTCACTTCCCCCTTGCTTCAATCTGCCCTTATCACACAGCACTTTCTTCCTGTTTGGGAATAGGGAGTATGGTGAAGTTGCCCCTAGATGCTGTTCTTGGGTCAGTTTTGCGTTTTTCTCACAAATGGTTAAGGTTAGGATTGGGGGAGGGAAGCTAATCCTAGATCTGTACATAGAGGAAACGTCACACTGAAGCGAGAGGGAGAGTGCATGTATGAAGGGTATCGGTTGCCGTGGCGGTGAGGCGCCTGTGGGCGGAGTTACATAATGCACCATAGCTACATGCTAGTGGTATCAGGAGAGATCAGGAAAGGAAGGGGAAAGCACTAGTGGGAGAAAGCTCTGGAGAGCGGTATCAAAGCTCTTCGTATCTACTGCTGGGGCTGGGAGCAAGATGATGATAGATTAGTAGAGAGGAGAATTTTGACTCTCACTTGCTCAAATATTTTAAACTTGAAATGGCGGCCCCAATACAACAGCTTCAATACCCCCTCACTTAGGGCCAAACTATTCCCATTTTCAATATGGTTTAAATGCTTAGGTCAAATTACACAAGCTTAATAGAAATTAGTCTTGGGAGCGGTGTACTTTTGTATTACATGACCCATGTGGGAATTACATTACATTTACAGACTAAAACTTTACAGGCTAAAACTAAAGTATTGGGCATCAGTTCCATTTCAACTCAGAGAAGAGAGACAAGATTCATTGAAATACATTGAAATTCCAATTCAAGAAGAGTTTTTTTTTTAAACGAGGGATTTTTCATTACTTGAATTAAGAATTTCAATTAACTTCCTTGATTGACTGAATTGACATGGAATTGAGCCCAACCCCATCAAGCACATTAGTCGAAACACTGAAGAGTCTTTAGATCTGAAGGAAAGGAATGTAAAGCTGATTTGGGGAATCTTTAGGAACATTGTGTGTGTGTCTGTAATCCTGGCGGGGTGGGTGGGATTGGGTGGGATTGAGAAGATTGGGTGACAGCAGTGTATAATCTAAAGTCTACCCCACAGTGGGTCTTAATCCCAGCCTAAACCACACGAGAGGGAGAGACTCATGCTGAGACACAGACCTTCAGCTTTTTCATTAGTTGCTTACTCCAGTTTAAGCCTATGTCTGGACTAAAAAGCGCTTTCAATGGAGATGCTCACATTCCATAAAATACACTGATGCTAATAAAACAAGGAAAATCCTGAAATAAATATATAAAAAATAGGAAACACATCCGAGTTTGCTTTTTGCAGGTGTGTAGGAATAATTTGATGATATCGAATAAACGTGCAAGTTTTTATTTTATTTTATGAAATAAATATATTAAAAGGTCTAACAAGTATTTTCTTCGACAAGGTAATAATCTGTCGTTCTGTCCCTGAACAAAGCAGTTAACCCGCTGTTCCCCGGTAGGCCGTCATTGTAACTAATAACTTGTTCTTAACTGACTTGCCTAGTTAAATAAAGGTTAAATAAAATATAAAAATATGTTTATATCAAACACTGAAAGCATACTGTATATGTTGTATGTGTTTCCAGTGGGCCCTCTGATTGGTCGTTACTGTGGTACTAAGATTCCTCCTGAGATCAAGTCATCATCTGGTCTGCTGTCTCTGTCCTTCCACACGGACATGGCTGTGGCCAAAGATGGCTTCTCTGCCCGCTACAACATGACACACAAAGAAGTCAGTGACAGTAAGTAGCTCACCTCTCTCTCTGTCTGTCTGTCCGTCTGTCTTTTGTTTTCTCGTTCTCCTGTTCTCGCATTCTCTTTCCTTCCATTTCTCGCTCCCTCTACCGTTCTATATGTGTCCTATTGCCCTCATAGTCGCTTTCTATCTCTACCTCTCTTGACCTCCCTTTCCCTCCCTCTTCTCTCTCTTTCTTTCCCTCTGGTCTCTCTCCCCCTCTAACTCTGGTCCCCCTCTTTCCCCCAAACTCTCTCTGTCTCCTAACCAGACCGTCCCTCACTTGGCCCTTTTCTCTCACGTCCCCTCTAACCCCCCCCCTCCCCTCTCTCCACAGCGTTCCACTGCAGTACAGCGTTTGGTCTGGAGTCAGGGAAGATTTCGGACGATCAGATTTCAGCCTCGTCTTCCTTCTACGACGGCCGCTGGTCCCCTCGCCAGGCCAGGCTCAACAACATCGACAACGCCTGGACACCCAGCGAGGACAGCAGCAAGGAGTACATCCAGGTCAGACAGTCAAAAAGAGACACAGCGAGTGACACACACATAGACCCACACACACACACACACACAAAAGACCCTCCCCCACCACACACACAAACAATCAAACACTGTTTTGACAATATGCAGTGTGCGGAGCGGATGCAGGATGCTATCTGTCACTTGATAGATGAGTTTGCTACTCAGGAATGCGCTGTTAGCAGTGGAGAGAGTGTGCCATTGATTTTTACCTCCTCCTCTCCCTGTCTATGTGACAGATGGACATACAGGGACAAGGAAAAGTATGTGAACCCTTTGGAATTACCTGGATTTCTGAATAAATTAGTCATAAAATTTGATCCGATCTTCATCTTCGTCACAAAAATAGACGAACACAGTGTGCTTAAACTAATAACACACAAATTATTGTATTTTTCTTGTCTATATTAAATACATCATATAAACATTCACAGTGTAGGATGGAAAAAGTATTTGAACCCCTAGGCTTATGACTTCTCCAAAAGCTAATTGGAGTCAGGAGTCAGGAGTCAGCTAGTCCAATCAATGAGACAAGATTGGAGATGTTGGTTTGAGCTCCATTGCCCTATAAAAAACACTCACAAAATTTGAGTTTGCTATTCATAAGAAGCATTGCCTGATGTGAACCATGCCTCGAACAAAAGATATCTCAGAAGACCAAATATTAAGAATTGTTGACTTGCATAAAGCTGGAAAGGGTTAAAAGGTATCTCTAAAAACCTTGATGTTCATCAGTCCACGGTAAGACAAATTGACTATAAATGAAGAAAGTTCAGCACTGTTGCTACTCTCCCTAGGAGTGGCCGTCCTGCAAAGATGCCTGCAAGGGCACAGTGCAGAATGCTCAAGTAGGTTAGGAAGAATCCTGTGTGTCAGCTAAAGACTTACAGAAATCTCTGGAAGATGCTAACCTCTCTGTTGATGAGTCTACAATACGTAAAACACTAAACAAAAATGGTGTTCATGGGAGGACACCACGGAAGAAGCCACTGCTGTCCAAAAAATCATTGCTGCACGTCTGAAGTTTGCAAAAGAAAACCTGGATGTTCCACAGCGCTTCTGGCAAAATATTCTGTGGACAGATTAAACTACAGTTGAGTTGTTTGGAAGGAACACACAACACTATGTGTGGAGAAAAAAAGGCACAGCCCAACAACATCAAAACCTCATCCCAACTGTAAAGTATGATGGTCGGGAGCATCATGGTTTGGGGCTGCTTTGCTGCCTCAGGGCCTGGACAGCTTGCTATCATCAACAGAAAAATAAACTCCCAAGTTTATCAAGACATTTTGCAGGAGAATGTAAGGCTATCTGTCTGCCAATTGAAGCTCAACAGAAGTTGGGTGATGCAACAGGACAACGACCCAAAACACAGAAGTAAATAAACAACAGAATGGCTTCAACAGAAGAAAATACACCTTCTGGAGTGGCCCAGTCAGAGTCCTGACCTCAACCTGATTGAGATGCTGTTGCATGACCTCAAGAGAGTGGTTCACACCAGACATCCCAAGAATATTGCTGAACTGGTCCAAAATTCCTCCTGACCGTTGTGAAAGTCTGATCCGCAACTACAGAAAACATTTGGTTGAGTTTATTGCTGCCAAAGAAGGGTCAACCAGTTATTAAATGCAAGGGTTCACATACTTTTCCCACCCTACACTGTGAATGTTTACATGGTGTGTTCAATAAAGACATGAAAACGTATAATTGTTTGTGTGTTATTAGTTTAAGCAGATTGTGTTTGTCTATTGTTCCGACCTAGATGAAGCTCAGATCAAATTCTATGACCAATTTATGCAGAAATCCAGGTAATTCCAAAGGGTTCACATAATTTTTCTTGCCACTGTAGCTCTTAACCTGACAGTGATGTATCTGTGTGGGTATATGACTCAAAGGAGTGCAGGATCTGCACTTTAACTAAAATCTGATCTTTGAGTAAAACCTCAACATCAGAAGAGGAATGGGAAATGGTATGCTGTCACTAACATGCCTACATCTACAGTTGAAGTCGGAAGTTTACATACACTTAGGTTGGAGTCATTAAAACTCATTTTTCAACCACTCCACAAATTTCTTGTTAACAAACTATAGTTTTGGCAAGTTGGTTAGGACATCTACTTTGTGCATGACACAAGTAATTTTTCCAACAATTGTTTACAGACAGATTATTTCACTTATAATTCACTGTATCACAATTCCAGTGGGTCAGAAGTTTACATAAACTAAAAATCCAGAAAATTATGTCATGGCTTTAGACGCTTCTGATAGGCTAATTGACATAATTTGAGTCAATTGGAGGTGTACCTGTGGATGTATTTCAAGGCCTACCTTCAAACACAGTGCCTCTTTGCTTGACATCATGGGGAAATCAAAAGAAATCTGCCAAGACCTCAGAAAAACAATTGTAGACCTCCACAAGTCTGGTTCATCCTTGAGGGCAATTTCCAAACACCTGTAGGTACTACGTTCATCTGTACAAACAACAGTACGCAAGTATAAACACCATGGGACCACGCAGCCGTCATACCGCTCAGGAAGGAGACGCGTTCTGTCTCCTAGAGATGAACGTACTTTGGTGGGAAAAGTGCAAATCAATCCCAGAACAACAGCAAAGGACCTTGTGAAGATGCTGGAGGAAACAGGTACAAAAGTATCTATATCCACAGTAAAACAAGTCCTATATCAACATAACCTGAAAGGCCGCTCAGCAAGGAAGAAGCCACTGCTCCAAAACCGCCTTAAAAAAGCCAAACTACGGTTTGCAACTGCACATGGGGACAACGATCGTACTTTTTGGAGAAATATCCTCTGGTCTGATGAAACAAAAATATAACTGTTTGACCATAATGACCATCGCTATGTTTGGAGGAAAAAGGGGGAGGCTTGCAAGCCGAAGAACACCATCCCAACCGTGAAGCACGGAGGTGGCAGCATCATGTTGTGGGGGTGCTTTGCTGCAGGAGGGACAGGTGCACTTCAAAAAATAGATGGCATCATGAGGAAGGAAAATTATGTGGATATATTAAAGCAACATCTCAAGACATCAGTCAGGAAGTTAAAGCTTGGTCGCAAATGGGTCTTCCAAATGGACAATGACCCCAAGCATACTTTCAAAGTTGTGGTAAAATGGCTTAAGGACAACAAAGTCAAGGTATTGGAGTGGCCATTACAAAGCCCTGACCTCAATCCTATAGAAAATGTGTGGGCAGAACTGAAAAAGCGTGTGCGAGCAAGGAGGCCTACAAACCTGACTCAGTTACACCAGCTCTGTCAGGAGGAATGGGCCAAAATTCACCCAACTTATTGTGGGAAGCTTGTGGAAGGCTACCCAAAACGTTTGACCCAAGTTAAACAATTTAAAGGCAATGCTATGAAATACTAATTGAGTGTATGTAAACTTCCCACTGGGAATGTGATGAAAGAAATAAAAGCTGAAATAAATAATTCTCTCTACTATTAATCTGACATTTCACATTCTTAAAATTAAGTGGTGATCCTAACTGACCTAAAACAGGGAATTTTTACTAGGATTAAATGTCAGAAATTGGGAAAAGCTGAGTTTAAATGTATTTGGCTAAGGTGAATGTAAACTTCTGACTTCAACTGTATCTCTGTTGTACCAATAACCTTACCTACTTGGTATCTCGTTCTCTCTCTGTGCCTGGAAAAATAAAGGAAGTTAGAATAGGGCAGAATAGAATTGTGTTGAATCAAAGGAATTGTCCTTTTTTTTTGTAATAAATGGATATGTATCTTCTGCTTCTTCTGAAATGTATCTCATTATCTCTCCCCCTCTCTTCCCCCTTCCACCTCTCTCTCTCAATCTCTCCCTCTCTCTCCCTCTCTCCCTCTCTCTCACTCTCTCCCTCTCCCTCTCTCTCTCACTCTCTCTCTCTATCGCTCTGTCTCGCTCTCCCTCTCTCTCCCAGGTGGACCTCCACTTCCTCAAGGTGCTGACAGGTATCTCCACCCAGGGAGCAGTCTCCAAGGAGACCCATAAGTCCTACTACGTGACCACCTTCAAGCTGGAGGTCAGCACCAATGGAGAGGACTGGATGATTTATCGCTACGGCAAGAATCACAAGGTAATCTAAAACCCCAATGTAGCACCTGGAACCTAGAACCCAAATGTGGAACCAAGTTCTCAAAGTCTCAGTTGGTTGTATATCAGTTCTTTCAACTGCAGCCTAGCTAGCAAAACTGGTTGAAACAACGTCGTAAGGAATTTACCTCTTTTCTAACAGTTTTGCCCAATGGGAGACTAGCTGGTTCATTTCGCTCTGGATAAGTGTGTCTTATTCAGACATTTAAATTACTCAAATGTAAATGTAATGTAATTCCCACATGGGTCATGTAATACAAAAGTACATTGCTCCCAAGACAAATCTATATTAAGCTTGTGTGATTGACCTAAGCATTTAAACCATATTGAAAATGGGGATAGTTTGGCCCTAAGTGAGGAGTTATTAAAGCTGTTGTATTGGGGCTGTTTTATAGAATATGCAAACTAAAACTAGATTAAAACGTTCTTAATTTGTCTGAAATATATCCCAGTTATCAAGGCCAGGAGAGTTAGCTACTCTGTTGGTGCTCTTCCGATGATACTGTGGAATGACTGGGAATTATTTTGAGATTCCTGTTGGGAATGTGTATTGACATGAGTCATGTCCCTATCCCATGAAGTGTCTTCCTGATAGAGTGAGAAAGGAGGGTGGGATGGAAAGAAGGAGGGAGGAACCTGCCAAACATGAACAATAGAGTCCTCTGTGTGCCCATATCTATCTCTGCTATTCATCATCCTTTCACACACACACAAACACACACCAGTGGGGTTGTAAACACTGCTGGAATGTGGAAGAGGTTTGTATGTGTGTGCGTGCTTGAGTTTGTTTATGTTTGTCAATGGGATAAGGTAGGAATATAATACTCATACTCAATGTAAACGCGAACTCTGACCCAGATATGTATGTTAAAGCCACCGTGGACTGTAGAGAGGGGGAGAGTAATCATCTTTTTTTCATCCCAAACTCCTTTCTCCCTTTGGTGGGGCCCCAGTCTGTCTGTTTCAGCTTTGGGTGACGGTGGGGGGCATACAATGTCTGTGAGGCGATTATTTGAGGAAATGGATTTAGAATTAAATTAAAAACTCAAACAGCTGGAAATTCCACCCCTCCCCGCACACACACCACCGCTGACCTTAGAGCTGACTGTCTGGACTAGAGATGAATTTTGACCAGGGGTGTGTGTGTAGGGTTGGGGGGGGTCACAGTCTGTCTAGTAATATCCAGAACACACATTTACATACAGACACACATACAGTATGTGCATACCAGACGTAGGTTCAAATAGATGGGCGGGGTTTGTACATTTTAGACTATTCTATTGGTTCATACACACGCACAGGTCTGGTACACACACACACACCCTAAACCTCATACAAACCGGTCATAATCCTTGTTCTAACAGCCTCTTTCAATGAACTCTCAGTGGACGTTATCTGGATCCATACAAGCTATAATGTCCCCTGTCCATATGTATGTTCCGTGACAGTTAATCCAACAATGGTGCCGTGCAGACAGACACACAGTTTGAGTTAGCCTGGCCCTAAGGCCCTAAGCCCTTAGAGATCTTTTAAGTGTTTAAACCAGGGAACGCGATGGGGGGCATGGCAATGAAAGGAGATTTGCCCTTCTGATTGTCATTTAACAGTTTCTAGCTAAACTAATGGGCTGGTTATGGGAGTGTCGGAGTGTGTGTGTGTGTGTACGTGCGTGCATGTCACACTGGTGATATGTCATCAGATGTGGCTTTGGTGGTGTATCGTCAGGTATGAGTCAACTACAGTATGAGTAAAGGGATTTGGATTTGCTGAGTGTGTGTGTGTTTGCAGGTTGTGTTTGTTTATGAATCTGTGCATGTCTGCGTCTGTATTTATTTATGTGCAGAAGTGTGTGTGTGTGTGTGTGTGTGTGTGTGTGTGTGTGTGTGTCAAAGTATGTGTGTGAGCAGTGGGGAGCAGGGTGCCAACACATGGAAACAGCAGCTGGAGGTCTCTTGTCATTGTTCCGTAGTGAGCGACAGAAGGTTGGAAACATCAGCAGTTCTCATAAAGCGGATCTGAAGAATCACGCAAGTAGCACCAGGGTCTTATTCATTACTGCACACCGTAGCAAACAGAAAGACGAAAATAAGCTATTCTAATCGGAAAAGTTCAGTGGACTCCGTCCCCGTTTCAGCCTGTTTGCTTCAGTTTGGTTCCTAGTAAATACACCCCATGTCTATGATTTTGACTGAAATTGCATCATAGAGTTCCATTCGTGCCAAATTGCTATTCCTTTTCCTCTGTGTGTGACTGGCAGTTTGTTGTTGGAGCATGTGTGACTTGTTAAATAGGCATCATGCTACTCACACATGCACATCGTTACTTGACACAGCTCCCTCACACTCACACGCCAAGGAGTGGTGTATCAGCAGCACTCTGACACACATTCACACTCACACATACATGCACACTCACACATACAAGCACAATCACACACAAAATGCACACACTTCACACACGCATACACACATAACGACATACACTTATGCATTCACATTCACACACATGCACACACACACACACACACACACACACATTGTGCCTGAATGGGGGATTCACATTAGCCCAAATAATAAACAGACATGGTGTGTGTCGCGGAAATGCATTGTCTTACTGTGCTAAATCTGCTACTCTGTAACCTGGGAGAAAAACAGCCCACACTGCAGTTACAGCCTGTTACTCTCAGACACACACACACACACACACAAACATATACGCAGGCATGTTTACACTCAAGCACATAGACACACACACACATACGCATGTAGACACACATACACCTAACACACACACACACTCACCCACTCACACACTTGCAGTGTGATGAGAGAGAAATGAGGGAAGTGGGGCAGAGTGGGAGACATTTACAAAAACAACTGTTTGTAGGAGTGCTGTACCTCAGCATCCACACACACTCCACACACTCCTCTGCCCTGCTGGCCCCTCTTCAAGCCACTAGTGGAGAGCAGCCAGTTGGAACCAATTCCTACTGTCAACATCTTCATACGGAGCGAGAAAAGGAGGGCAGGAGGGAGGGAGGGGGATGGATAGAAAGAGAGACAGAGAGAATAATGTATTGTGCAGAGCTTGGCCACATCTCCCTGTGGTGCCATCAGCTTCAAGGGAAACACAGCAGAGATGGCAGCGGTGTGCCAAAAGCACCGGGACAGGGAGAGAGAGAGGGAGGGACAGGGAGAGAAGGCAAATGGATCATCTCAGGATGAGTAGAGCTTCTCTGTCTACTGTATCTCTCTCTCTCTCTCTCTCTCTCTCTCTCTCTCTCTCTCTCTCTCTCTCTCTCTCTCTCTCTCTCTCTCTACAGTAGGTCTTCATTTGTTATTCTCTGTTTTCTCTCCATCTTGTTTTTAGAGAAGTGTTTTCATCAGGGAGACTCAGCCCAGTCTGACACTATCTTCTTCCACTACTCTGCACACTCAGACACACTCCCTCTCTTTCGCGGTGACCCCCTTTTTCTCCGGAGGGTCATCAATAGTTAAATATCCATGGTGCCTCTGTCCCGCCGGTGTCCATCCGCTCCAGGCATTTGACCGTCACATAAATGTGGGAGTGGTTCCAGGGTGTGTATATGTGTGAAGTGGTGCAGGAGAGCTAGGGTAGCGTGGGTTAAGATTTTCGTTGGGGGGGTTCATTATAATTTCATGACCTGCCACATGAGGAGACAACATGACAATGTTAATTATTTAGCCCTGTGTGTTGAGTAAGGGCGGAGCTAGACTGGTTACCCCTCCCCTATTCCCTCCCGTCGTCAGGCAGATTACAAAGTTCGCCCAGACAACTGGCTGAATGACACCCACAGTCTGCCATAGCATCAATGGCACATCCCATAGCATCACATACAATAACACACTCATGTCATTTGCATGAACACATATGATGTAAATAGAGCGTACACATGCTCTAGCAAAAACTCATAGACACTCATATATACACATATATCCAAACATCAACTCTTACCCACACACACACAGTTTGATGACCCTTCACCTGTTTCCAGCAAATGTCCAGGTGTCTAATGACCTGAATGACCTTTGACCCTGCTGATAGGGATATTGAGGTCAGGGGTTAGGGGTCAGGATGTGACTAGAGAGAGGAAGAGGAAACGAATGGGACTGTGGATGTCTGCAGCACGACTCTCCTTCTCCTATCCCCACCCCCATTGCTCACTCTCTATGTCTCCCTCTCTCTCATATCCTTCTTTCTTTTCTAAAAACCCTCCCTCACACCCTCATGACCATAGACCCAGACACAAAGGAGAAGAGCGAAAGAGACAGATTGAATGCACATTCAATTATTTGTCTATAGGCCTACATTGCATATGACAGTAGGCCTGCATTTCATGCAAAAACTGCTTTAAAGAAGCCTTATTAAAACCTTTAGCTCTGGCACCCCCTGTGGTCAGTTGGTGTAACGCCTCTCCCTGGCTGTCTATCTGGTGCATCTTGGGCCACAATACAGTGTCTTTGTCCCAAATGAGCCTCACTTGAGAGGAAGAGGGGGAGAGGGATGGAAAGAGAGAGAGCGAGAGACAGAAATAAGAGAGAGAGTGAGGAATGGAGGTGTTTTGATGGGTTGTGGTTGGTGGAAGACCTCCAGACCAGATAGAGGGAGCGGACATGAGGTGGGTCAGACGTCTCTCACCATTTGTTCCTCTCCTTCCACGAGCATGACCTGTCTGTTGTCTGTCTTTGTCCTTCCCCTGAACAGGAAGAGGCTCCTCTCCTACTGTCACATGTATCCCCTGACCTCTAACCTCTCTCCCTGAGGGGTCAAGAGAGGAAGGGAGGTGTAAGGAGGGTGGCGGACGTTTGTGGGCGGACTTTTTCTGCCCTCCTGCAGAGACTTCCTGTTACTTTTACAGAAAGCCCAATCCTGTCCGACCTTGCCCTGTCATGTCCCTCGAGCATTTCTGTCCACTGTTCAGTCCCCCGTTCAGTTCCCTCAGGGTGGTAGTGTGTGTGGGTGGTGTGGAAAGGGGAGTGTGGGTGTGTTCGTGCATGTGTGCGTGTGTGTGTCTGCCCTTCCGAACCCCTACCAGCCCTCACCTTTTGCCCCACAAACACAGACAGACAGCTGGGTGGGTGTCATTGGATCTGTGTTTAGGTTGTCTGTGCTTAGCTGGGGCTCTGTGTGTGTGCAGCGAAGTGAGACTCACACTGCGGGCTATGGATGTGTGTGTGTGTGGTAGAGAGCGCGCGAGTGAGAGAAAGAGAGAGCGAGGACTGAAGATAGAGTAAATGTTTCAGCTACATACTAACTTGCTTGCACACTTTTCCACTTTTCCCAAGATTATTGTTTGCAATGTGAGGACAGCATCCCCTCTTTTTGACATGAACGTCTCCTAGCTCCACGTGCCTGCAGCCCACTGATTTAATTTACATGTACATGTTGGTCATTTAGCAGATGCTCTTATCCAGAGCGATTTACGGTCAAGAAATCGAGCGCTGCAATCATCTCCTTTCACTGTGTCACTCACTCATTCACTCATCCCCATCACGCCGGCTGATGCATAGGGCAGCAACAAAGACTCTCCACTTCTGTCGGTCTTTGGCCGTCTTCAACGCTGTGCCCTAGCACTGCTGATGTGTGTGTGGTATAAAATGTGTGTGGTATCTTTTGATTGGTATAAAAGTCCAACCATATACCCCTCTCTGTGTGTTCTCCAGATGTTCCATGCTAACACAGACCCGTCTGAGGTGGTGTTGAACCGCGTACCCCAGCCGGTCCTAGCCCGCTTCGTACGCATCCGGCCTCAGAGCTGGAAGAACGGCATTGCCCTGCGCTTCGAACTCTACGGCTGCCAGATCATAGGTGTGTGTGTGTGAGAGAGAGCCATGGGAAAAGAGATGTTCAAGATGTTTATGTCCTCTGTCCCACTGCAGAGACAGAATGTGTTTCCGGCATCTCCTGCTCTGTCAGTGAAGAAGCTTAAAAAATCCCCTTAGAAGAAAAATGCCAGCCAGTTTATGCATTAACTACGCAGTAACATGAGCACACACACTCACACACGCGCACACATAAGAACTCCCGACAGCAACCAGAGCATTAGTCTAATCAAAGTTTTGCTCCATTCTCAGCCAGCCAGCGCGTCTCCAATCACTCCCTCCTCGGTATTCGTCTTTTCTCTCACTCTCATTCTCTCTATCTTTCTACTATGTTTCTCCTCTCCTTCCTTTCTCCTCCTTTCTCCCTCGTGATCATTATTTTCTCACTTTCATTTTCTCTCTCATTCCATACTCTGTTCTTGCTTTTCCCTCTTTCTCTCTCTCCCTCTCCATCTACTCCAATTCTCTCGATCAACCTCCTTTCTCTACCTCTGAATAATTCTCTGTCTTTCCCCTTTTCCCTCTTCCTCTCCTGCCCTTTACACTGTTTTTGACGTCAGGATATCAACCTACTTTCTCTCAACCCCTACAATATCACAGACGCAGTATGTCACAAGAAAGGGTCACAATCAATCATTCATGTCACTCTTGTTCACTTGTAAATCTTGAACTGTGATTCACAGAGAGGGAGTGCGAGTAGCACCCATTAGCTAGTATTGCAAGTGGTTCTCACCGTTCAGGTACACACATACTCACTTGAAGACACGCGCGATGACCTCACGTTGATACATACACACACACATACATTTCTGTTGCCATTTATCCATAATTTACATTCATTGCTAGTGCTGTGACATAACAGCATGAAACTTTGATCTGTGTACTCTTAACCGTCAACCCTACTAATGCTCTCCTCTTCTCCTCCTCTCTCTCTTTCTCCTCTCTCGGTCTCACTCCCTCTGTCTCGTCTTGTCTCTGGTCTTCTCTCCTCTGTTTCTCCCTCGGTCTCTTCCTCGCTAATCTCCTCTGCCTACCGCTTTCTCTCTCTCTTTCCTTACCATTCCCCCTCTCTTTCCCTCGCTCTTTCTGCCCTCTCTCTCTCCTAGTTCCATTTCTCTCTCCTCCTCCTCCTCCTCCTCCATCATCTCCTGTAACCCCTCCCCTTCTCTCCCTCCTTCTCTCTCATAGCTTCTTTCACAGATAATATGTGAGGGTTGAAATGTGATAGTTTTGTGTAATGTATGACGTTGACCCAATAAAGGGGATTTTAATAAATTATTTTCGCCCCCTCCCTTCCCCGTCCCTCTCCCTCCTCCTCTTCTTCCCCAACTTCAGATGCTCCGTGTTCAGAGATGCAGGGCCTGCTCTCTGGCCTGCTCCCCGACGCCCAGATCTCAGCCTCGTCGGCTCGAGACATGCTGTGGTCCCCGGGGAATGCCCGCCTGGTGGCAAGCCACTCAGGCTGGTTTCCCGGCCCCGCTCAGCCCCTGGCTGGGGAGGAGTGGCTCCAAGTGGACCTGGGTGTCCCCAAGACGGTCCGGGGGATCATTACCCAGGGGGCGAGGGGCGGGGAGGGGACAAGCAGCACGGACAACAGGGCCTTTGTGAGGAAGTACCGCGTGGCGCACAGTCTAGACGGGAAGGACTGGGGGTTCGTCATGGACAGCAAGACCAGCCTGCCCAAGGTGGGTGTGGGGGAGGTGGACATGTGTAGGGGTGGGTCGGATGTGTGTGTGTGTCAGTCTGAAGTGTGATTATACTCATTTCAATCATCTATATAAAGATTTAAATATTAATGCTTTATTTCTCTCTGTGTGTGTGTGTGTGTGTGTGTGTGTGTGTGTGTGTGTGTGTGTGTTGCAGATATTTGAGGGGAATACCCACTACGACACCCCTGAGCTACGGCGTTTTGAGGAGACCCTGGCCCAGTTCATCAGGATCTATCCAGAGAGGTGGTCTCCTGCCGGGATCGGGATGAGAGTGGAAATACTGGGCTGTGACGTGCCAGGTAAGAGCCCGTGGTCTAGCGATAACACTCCCAGCTTAGACACATGTACACTCCTCTCCCCACCAGAGACCGGGGTTCAGTCCCCGCTCCAAANCTCCACCTGTCACACAAACACACACACACACACACACACCCTCACTGCAAGCATACAGTACACACAGTACACAGACACACCTCATCTCCCCTGGGCTGGTTCTAGGCTCCTCTCTCTGTTCCCACCCTGACTAGAATGTTCAACACATACACATAAACACACACAGACAGACAGACAATGGCTCCTAATGGGCCTACACAGAACATCTGTGCTGAAGTCTCAACACCTACACACTGTAGTCAGCGTGTGTGTGTGTGTGTGTGTGTGTGTGTGTGTGTGTGTGTGTGTGTGTGTGTGTGTGTGTGTGTGTGTGTGTGTGTGTGTGTGTCTTAATGTTTTATCCCACTCATCTCTGACTCATTTACTACGCCATTAGAGAGGAGAAACAAGGCCAGAACCCTCCATTAACACAGAACAAGAGGACACAAACACACGCTCTCTCTCTCTGTCAGAATAACAGGCTAGCGCCCTTTGTTAGGGACCCTCAGTACCACACCCATGATTGGCCTACATGAATGACTGACAAATGAGCTGCATTCCACCCCTCCCTACATCTCTCTCTCTCCTTGCTGTCCTCTGTCACTCCCTCCTCACCCCATCCCTTCTTGCTGCTGCCCCCAGTGGGGTCTACACATAGGCACTGGGATTCAAACCGGCAACCGTTCAACTTGAGGCTACAGCCACAGCCGTCCCGATGTTAACCCTGCCACATGTAAAAGGCATTGAGACCAGGTGAAAGCCCTGTGTTAATGCTTCTCTTTATTGGACATGGAGGATATCCCAGAGAGATGGAGTAGTTTAACACCACACTGGTGTTCAACAGAGCATTTGGTCCACAAGTGCTCACAGTGCCTGAGTGGGAGGGTTGGAGTGTTGTGCCTCGTAACACAGGAGGGAGGAATGTAAATCTCTTGTCACCCCTCCTTTTTGCTCCCACCACCTCTCTTTCTCTCCTCTCTCTGTATCTGTCTCTCTTTACCTCTCTGTCTCTCACTCGCTCTCCCTCTATCCTCTGTCTTCCTCTTGCCCCCAACTATCTCACTATCTTTCTCTCCCTCTCACTCTCTCTCTCACTGTTAAATCCCACACATGGCTCTGTTCTCTCCTCTCCTCTCTCTGTTCCCACCCTTAGGCGTAGTGCGTGGGTCTGTAAATGTTTTTGTTCTTCTTTCTTCCTCCACTCTCCTCTTCTGTTTCTCATCACACACTCCCCCTCTCTGTTCTCTGCTGTCCATTCCAGGCTCTTTGGTCTCATTTCTTACACACACACCTCACACACACGCACACGCATTGAACACAAAACTCTGCCTGGATATCTCTTCTGTCTTCTTTCAAGATCAACTTCGGAGGTTTCTCTTAGGCTTTGTTTTACAGTCTTCAAGGACATATTGGGCTCTATTTTAACCTTTGCTGCAGTGGGCTAAATCAGGGTCACACAGAGTGTTTCTCTGTAGTCTTAAAAATCTACTTTGAACAAAAGTATACACCTCACACACATGGATATGGGCTTAAACAAAAGGCCCCTGTAAAAGAAGACACCATGTCAGATATAGAGTTGAAATGTATTCAATTTACACTTTATATACATCACAGAAGACAATAAATAAATGCAAGTTTGACATTGAAACACAGTATTCTTGGCATATTTTTTTTAATAATGTTGATTAATTATTAATAAATTATAGGTGTGAAGAGGGCTTGGCCACTCATTGGCCTATCAACACATTTCATGGCTTAATACTGCATGCTGTTGTCTCAGGTTATTGACGTTTTTGCCTTGTCATCAACTCCAATTAGGCTGGGGTCACGAAATATTCTCTTCCTAGTCCATTGTGGATTGAATAGCATAGGCTACACTAATGAGTAATAGCAACAGTACACTAATGAGTAATAGCAACAGTACACTAATGAGTAATAGCAACAGTACACTAATGAGTAATAGCAACAGTACACTAATGAGTAATAGCAACAGTAAAAAAAAACATTGTGTTTTCTCAATATGTTTGGAGTGTTGACAGTCAACATTGTTGTAATTGGCTTCAACGAATAAAGGCCTTTTCACATCGCACATCTAAAAAAAAATTAAATACTAGGCTCCTGTGAATTGTATTGTATGTGTGAGGCACGTTCTCAATAAGCAATGTATAGCCTGGGCCTACCGTTGACATGGCATTATAGGACTGAATCATTTGATTATGTTTGGAGGAGTATGTCTTTGGTAACTGGACAAGATGGGCTCTTTGGAATGGGGATGTTTACCAGCCGAATGGAGTAGCCCATGCACTGCGGCCTATGCCTATGTGAATTGTGAATAATGAAAAAACATGCTTAACAAGAGTGAACCGGTTAGAAACCTTTTTTGGATAGCCTACTTGGCTAACACATGGCCAGGATCAGAAAGACACCAGACACATTGCTGTTGAACCAGCTTTCGTTATAGTAGGGTAAGGGTAGCCTATAAGGGCATGTTTTTTAATCAAACGAAACAGAAAACAAGCAAACCTCTTTCCATGATGTGCATATATCCTGCGTGTAGGATACAATAACAGGAGCTGGCTAAAATAATGTACAATAGCCTACTGTACATAGATAAAAAGGGAATGTCCGCTCACTGTTGTGCTGCTCCCAAACTTGAGCTTTTAATAAAGATTTGGTGATTTAACATTTATTTCAAAGTGAGCGAATGCATTGGGCAGGAAAAAAACTGTCTTCATTGAGAGGAGGGAAGGCTATGCTTGGTTTTTAATAAAATGAAACGAAATGGGATTTAAAAAATAGAAATAATTCTACATACGAGGTTTACGGGCACAACAAGTACATCTCTCTTGTTCCATGTGCACATGGGCACTGTACGTCATGGCTGGATAGATAGGCTGCACTTCTGCTGTCAACCCGAACCCGTGCCATAAACAACCGTGTTATTGTTACAACCAGCGTTGGTCGGTCTTAAATAACCACACGAGCGCTGCCTGAAATTGGCACTTTGGCGCACGTTTTTAAGGACACGGGTAAAACATTGCCACCCCTCCCACCTCAGCACAAGCGAGCCCATATAAAACAGCTACATTACCAATCCTGGCGCTAGGGTTTGAAAATAGATAAACGTCTGCTTTAACAGGTCGAAATTGCAAAGGAGCGTTCGTTTGACCATTGGGCTGGTTTAATGCATGCAGAAAATAGAGCCCATTGTCTTTATTCCTTTTGATAATGATAATCCAGAGGGGGGGGGGGTGCGCATGTGGGGAGGATGCTATGGCTTTATTGTGTTTGTGGCTCTGCGCTCTTGTATGCGCCAGCGTTTTCTCCCTTACCATGTGACGTGGGTGTCAACAAGGGGTGGTGACACTCTTATACCACTTAACCCTACATGTCAGGCAGGGAAGGAAAAACAACATGTTTTTCCAGCATGCACTATGTCTTGTGTGTGTGTGTGTGTGTGTGTCTGTGCGTTTTACAGAGGCTCTTTACATAATTGACTTTTTTTTCTTGCTCGCATTGTGCTGTGTCAGATTCTTTGGAGAGAGCTATGGCTGTTTTCCAGAAGAGAAGAAGTGGAATAGGGGGCTGGGGAATTGAGAACAGTGAGAAAGGGGAAGGGGTCGAGCGCTGTTCATTGCATTTTCTGTAACATGACAGTTCCCCTGGTGCCGTTTGGATCAGTCTCAGAGTAGGACTGCTGATTTAGGATCAGTTTTGCCTTTTAGATCACAATAAATGACATAATATAGATAGAGGGCTGAGTAGATCCTAAAACAGCCTTCCTACTATAAGACACTTGATACATATTGGCCCTGTACTCCTTTCCGGTCTGAAGTGCAGTGTTTCCTCATCCTCCTCGACTAACCGGTGCCCCTGCACATTGACTCTGTACCGGTACCCCCTGTATATAGCCTCCACATTGACTCTGTACCGGTACCCCCTGTATATAGCCTCCACATTGACTCTGTACCGGTACCCCATGTATATAGCCTCCACATTGACTCTGTACCGGTACCCCCTGTATATGGCCTCCACATTGACTCTGTACCGGTACCCCCTGTATATAGCCTCCACATTGACTCTGTACCGGTACCCTCTGTATATAGCCTCCACATTGACTCTGTACCGGTACCCCCCTGTATATAG